>JAPTYQ010061886.1:0-10007 GCA_029814465.1 Ostorhinchus cyanosoma
AGGGACTCAAAACACTGCAACAAAATACCACTTTCAATGCCAATATGCAGCATTTATCAACTATAATAAATGCAACCTGACAATCAGCATTTGATAATTTGATAATGTAATTATTTCAGGAAAAAGGAAGCAAGACATTGATGTAAATAAAACAAAGTATTTGATACGTTTCAGTCATATTAAGTTGAGTTTGATGACTTTATATTCATTGGTAGATTACATTGATCTACATTTTTTTTCTTTTTAAATGATGTCCTTCAGAGATAAAATGTACTAAATCTCACATACTTTGATGAGATGAACTGGAAAAAACAAATGATGAAAATTGTTCTCAAAATATATGAAAATAAAATTGGTTTATGTGCAGTACTGTACAAATGTCTTAGACACATTTAGGTTTGTTTGGTTTTTTTTACAGTGTTGAAATGAACATACATATTTATTTCTCATTTTCTTGTCTTGAAACACAACCAAAAAAATATAGGGAATACGTGCACAGCCTTAAAAGACACAAAAAACTGAACTGAAAATGGGCTGTAAAGGTTTAACAGACTATTTTGTGTGACCCCTGAACCCATGACAAGAAACGGCATAAACAATTAGAAACCAACATTCAACTGGTATCAGAAAACGAACACAATACGTCTCATGTTGTTTGAACAAAAGGGTTAAAGCCTGTGCAAAAGCAGTGCAAAAGGAGGTCAAACTAAACACTATCAATTTGGCTTTTGTTTTTTTACACTTTGCTTTTACTGCTTTACATACTTCACACACAGTTGCAGAAAAAAAAATAGATTACCCTCATTTTCTTCAATTTCTTGATCTTTTTATTGCCTGGCACAACTAAAGGTACATTTGTTTGGACAAATATAATGATAACAACAAAAATAGCTCATAAGAGTTAAATTTAAGCGCTGATATCTAGTTATTTTCCATGGTTTTCTTGATAATAACCAAAATCTATGGCATTATACTGACAAAAACAGTGCTTTTATTCATTCCATGTTTTCTTTTCTGTCTGTTTTAGTCACATGATACACACAGGAGTTAGTATTTGATTACATAACCATTGTTTTTGATGACTTTTGATGGTCTGATCATTTTTTTCCCACAACTGTATATATATATCCAGATTGGATCTTAACACAGAGGCTGAAAAATGTATATGTGTGATCATTAAAACTTTACTAAACCAACAAACCTAATGATGGCCTAGGACTTCTGCACAGTACTGTATATTTATATAATAAGTATAAAAGTCATACTATTTGGTAAAAGATATAGCATTATCTCAGCAACAATATCAACTCAAGTGCTCACGATGTTTTTTCTGAGTCTGTGAGTGCAGTTTAATATTATAGACACTATTATAGACAAAAGAAATGTTGAATGGATGGTCGTAGGTTTACTCTTGGACATAAAAGGTTAACTCAGGTTATGGTCTCAGCGCAGTGTTCAGCATTTAGTTAACAAACTGTTAAAGCATTGATCAAATGCATTTAATCAGCATTGTCATTCAAGACAGCATCAAATGCAACTGAGCGGAGGAGACATTCACAAAGCACTGGAGAGGTTTAACACTGACTGGAAATACAGGCCAATAGACATATTTTGTTAGACATTTAATTCCAATGTCGGTAGTTTGATTATCTTTTACATGAATTTGAGTTAAAATACTTTGTGAACTTCGCTCCCCGAAAAGCTTGTCGATCCACCTGAGACCATCAACTTAAGAAAAAAAAAATGCAGAATGCAATACAGAAAAAAAAAAACCAAAACCCCAAAACATGTCAGTCATGTGTTGAGATATTTATGAAGAAGTGCTGTTTGGCATTTGTCGCAAAATGCCGTTTCAGCTTCCGTGTTGTGTTCAGGTGTTAAGCGAGGAGGGGAGTGTAAGTGGGGCGTGAGAGTGCAAAAAAACCCTACTACTCACCCCATTTTGTAAGCGATCATTCAATTAATTCCTGTGTTTCAGAAAACTGCAAAAATGTCAAGCATGGATGAGTGAGAGGACACACAGACAACTGGAGACAATTAAATAAAAACACAGGAGTGAGAATCTAAGATGGAAAGAGCTGGTAAAGACAGCGACAACACAGAACATGTCAAATCTCAACGCTGTTAAGAAGTATTAAAACTACAAGTATTATGAGTCTTATAGAGAGATGAGGACAGACTCACCTGTAGGCTAGAGATGGCAGAAGGCGGGGTCATCAGACTTTGCTCCAATAAGGGGTTAAGAGGGGTGGTGCCTGGGAGGTGAGTGGCACGCCAGTACACTTCCAGATATTCAGCCAAATGCTCACAAGCATCTTCAAGCTGGTTTTCATCCAAAATGACATCAAACATATCCTAGAAGAGCACAATAACACTTTACTTTTTTGGAGTAAAAGCTTTTAGATTTTAAGAAATGCCATGAAAAACTTGAGATATTTTTACAGAATTTTAGATATGAACTGTTCTGTTTTTTTTTTTTTTTAATAATTTAAGAAGAGCTATTAATCCCAAGAAGATACAAAGCCTCTTCATACTTTTACCTCTGATTACCCAGACTACTATTTTTTTTTAAACTTCTTTTTTTACCTATTTAATTGGTTAACTATGACCTTATTTAATCTATAAAAACCCAAACCATCAACTGATCTAAATTGTTTAATACCTGTTGATTCACTAATTCTATCAATGCATGTAAATAAGTGTTGTAAAATACAGTTTATCATCTTTTCACGGTCATCAGATTTGACCCATTTGGACGTTCGGAGGCTCCATAGTTACCATGGAAACACAGTCGTCTTCTACAACATTGAAACCCATGGAGTTGGATCAATGACAATGGATGGACATAGTTCAGTTAATGATATATTTGCTGAAAAAGTCTGTTTTTCTCTGTTTTGGATATAATAACCCTAAACTTTAATCTGAGGTTTTATGAACATCTGCATCATCAGTAAATGAAATCTAAGAAAATATTAGATTTTCACTGAAACTTCACAAAATACAATTTATTCCAATAAATGATGATAAATCGCTTAAGAAAGGATTAATAGAAAGAAAAATTCATTTGGGATCAACCACTGAGTCGTCAGGAGTTAATGTTATTTTATTCGTACTTTTTAATGGTTTTGAGTCACACGTGGGCAGTTGCCGATTCATTTTCTTAATGTTTTTTAAGCTCACACCTGTTTTTGTTATTCATTTATTACATTAATCATTATACAGACCACATCATTTTTGTGCTTCCACTTTTGTGCTCCTAGGATAATACTAGAAATAAATAACAACATAGTCAGTGACCAAATGTTCTTTTTTTTTTTTTTACACACAATACACACATTTAGACTAAAAAAAACCCTTAAAACATTATATGAATATCAACAAATACATGCAAATGTAAATAGGTTGGAAATCTTTTTGATAGTTATGGATGATTTCTAGTGTTGTTTTTTAAAGCCTAACCAGGGATAGGGTCTGTACGTTAACTATTATTGCAACAACAACAAAAATCTTATATACATCGCCTCAGCTACATTCATAATCAATAATAATAATAATGATAATAAGTGTTTTTGTGTTTCACTGCTAAAACATTGTATTTATATGTATTTTTATACACATTCTAACAACAGGTGGTTCTTAATGGTGGAGCCAGGAAAAGAAAATAATGTGTTAATAAGTGGGAGGCTGTGATTCAACGGGTCAAGCAGGTTGTGTACAAACTGCACAGCCACTACATCACTACAAGTCCAGAACAGCAGAAAAAACATAATATGTGGTGTCCATTTAGACAAGAATTTAGTAACTTTAAAAAGAAATTGCTTTCATGTAGTTGGAAAAAGCAGAGTTAACTACTAGTAACTACATAATACGTAATAGGTTAATATTAGTGGAGCAATAAAAAGCTTGGATTAGTTTTAACTCAATAAATGTATTGGTAATACAATTATTAACAACGAAATACATTTTTTTGAGGCTTTTATTAACATTCTTAAATTCTCTGTTAACACAGTTCTTCTAAATGCTTGCAATATCTGGTTTGTAATGCTGTTATTAACTCTTAATGCCACTCTGGGTATCTGCAGGTTTAACAAAGCATTAGCAAAAAAGAAAGAAAAAAAAAAACATCATGCAACACTCACAGGGGGGCACTGAGAGAGTTTGTCTGCAGCCATCATCTGCACATTCAGGTGCTTGCTCTGAGACTTCCCCCTGGATTTGATAAGCCTCTGGAGCACCTGAGGTAAGAGTGGAGGAGAAGGTCAAGACGCAGCCTGACAAACGAGCACATCATTCATTCATCATTCATCGTTCACTTGTTGTACCTTTGGTGAGGAAACTTTGACATAGACGACGATGGGTGCGAGGGAGGTTTTGGCGAGCTGTGCAGGGTGGTTGATGGTGTCCGCATCCAGAATCACCAACTGCAGGGTTTTGGCGAGCTCAAATATCCTCTCAATCTCACTTTGAACCTCCGCTGCACAGACAAGAAACATACAACTTTATACATTCAGACTGAATGTGACTAAAATCAGGAAACACAATATGGTTCACGCTGACATTTTTTACCTAAACTGGAGCGAGTGTTGGATCTTTCCATAATGGGTCTTTTGTTTAGGACAGATCTCTTGGCTAAAGACAGGTCGGCAGTTACACGGGTGATTGAGATTCTGCAAACAGTCAAAAACAGAGTAAGGAAAATATGAATCTCCATTTGAACGTGGTTTAGAACAACAAAGTTTGTTTGTAATCTGTCCATTTTACTGACCTTCCTTCAAATCTGTGTTTGAGGAAGTCAAATAGAGCTTTCTGCATCATATCTGTCACCTGGGTGGAATGATTAAAAGAAAATAAACATTGTTGTGTTAACAGACTTCAACTACTCATGATTAAATTATAAAAATAAATGTTTATTTAGTGTAAATTCCAGAAAAATGTGCATGGTTTGCCAACGGAAAATGCAGCAGTGCAGAAGCAGAGAATAGAGTGCATTCCACAGAAGCAGTTCTCTGCATCCTGTAGGTGAAACGCTCACCTCATAGCCCTTCAGCGAAGGTCCCACGAGAACCACCGGCCTCATGGAGGGCACCACATCGTAGGGAGGGACATGTTCCTGCCAGAAATAGGGGAGGTTGAAGGGAGAAGGATGAAGGATGAAGAACAAACAGAGCAGAGGTAAGGAACAATGGGGGTCGGGTATATTTGGTCAGAAAAGCTAAAAAAAAAAAAAACAAGCTAAAAGGTGCCTTAATGCCAAATGTAAAAAACTAAAGTGTGCAAAATGCAGTTTCAGGCTGACCTACCTGTTTTTGCTTCTGTTTAGCTTGTGAAAACAAGGGAGAAAAACATTCAATGACAAATAAATAAAATAAAGATGACAGCAGAGGACAGGGCTGGCTGCTGTTCCAGAGCAGAGGACAGATCTGTAGTACTTACATTCACCTGCAGATGGCGGTGTGGTCCTCCAACTACCAGTCACCATGTCCCCTAAACTAGAGGAGTTACCCCCTGTTTTCCTGCAACAATAGAACCCAAAACATGTAACTAAACAGTATAGATATGAAACCTGCAGAAACTAATGCGGTTGAAGGTAACATATTAGTGATCAGATGAATGAACTGACCTCTGCTTCTGCTCCTGTTTGAGTCTCATGGCCTCCAGTCGTAAAGGGCTGGGGATGAAGGTGATGTCCGCTCCCTCCTTTACTAGCCGACCGATCCACCAGTCATTATTGTATTTCTGTTAAGTTCAGCATGACAGCAGTACAGTACCTCACATAAATCTGTCTTGTTTAAATGGAAAGGAGGAAGTTTGGCATCATTAACAACACATCATCACTCACTTCTTTAATGTGCAGAAAGTCTTTGGCATCGAAATTGACTGCAGCTCCTTGGACAGGACAGTCCTCATCCAGAGCTCCACAGTAACTCACATTTGTCTTTACTGCAAACGCTACAGGTTTGGACTGTAGGAGAACATGCATAAGAACAAACACAGATTAAAAACAGAATCAAGGCTTTGTTTGCTTTGTTTTTCTGCTGTAGCTAATGCAGGTCAGAGCAGTAACAGACACATGTGGCTTCAGACTTTACAACTCACTTCCTAAACTCCTGAATCTACTGTGTCCAAGTTGAGTCACTGTCTGACCCACCTTAGCTCTGTCCAGCTGCAGTTGTGCCTGGCGTTCGGCTTCACGCCGATACGCCTCGCGGTCCTCCTCTGCTGACAGGTCTGAATCCGACGGTCTACTGGTGTACGAATCAGCCGACCCCTGTCAGGAAAGAGTGGGACGAATTACATACTGGGCTTTAAAATGAATAACTGTCACCATGATGAGTATCTTTCTTGTTACACTACTATTGGGCCTTTTTGTTTTAATGTTTAAATCACTCCTGTGTTTCTATTTTGGTCACTTTCATCTGTTTTGTGGTGTGTTTGTGCAGGTGTGCATGCAAATCCCTGCCTCTATTCATGAGCACATTCATGTGTATGCTCAAAACAATGCGTTGCTCTCCCACACCAGCCATCTTCTGCTACACCAAATATAGCACAAAGGAGGCAACTGCTTCCTCTTCTCTACTGCTTGGCCCCAATCCATTCCATCATCCCCCACAGTGCAGCACATATACATCCTTTATTTCCCTGTTTATTCTCCAAGGACATCTCCTCATTAGCAAAATATATGCTGGCTATCATATTTCATTGTGAGGACACATCCCTATGAAGGGTACCACATTATGCTGAAAGCGACAGATAAAGCAAACAAGGAGACCTTTACACAGAGTAAAAATAGTGAAATACCTCCGTGGGTGCTGCTCTTTGCTTTAAATGAGAACTTCATAATTGACCGAAGCCCTTAACTGTGTGTTAAAACAAATCAGTGGGACATTCAGACTACAACCAAGGTGCTGCTTTCTGAGAAAACATGAACAGAAGAACAAATGAGGTGGTGTTCTAGATTCACTTAGTGTGTGTTTGTGTGTGTATCAGCTCCTATATTTGGTTCCTATTGGGCTTCTCTGAAGGAACTCAGTCCTGAATCTGTCAGAGGAGAGGACCGCTGCAGCAAACAAAACCAAGTCAGGCAAGAAAAAGAAGAGACAGGAGTTAAAGAAAAAAGGAAAAGCACTCAAGAAGCGATGGGTGTGATCACCATCTCACAGGTACAGTAATAGCAGTATTTATGACACATTTATCTATAGTCAAAGACTGATCATCATGCAGCTGAAGCAAAATGTTAGGAAACTAAAATAGCAAGTGATACAGTTTTCACATTGGGCTAGTTCTCCTCCAGAGTGCAGTGACTTAGTCCTGGTCATCCATCTTGCCAACATATACAAACAGACTCTCCAGAGGACCAATTAGCAGCAGCTTAACGAAAGAAAATTCAGGCTCAAAATACAAAAAAGTGCTCATAAAATATACAAAAAATAACCATCTTCTTCTTTGCTAGCTTTACACTTCAGAATGTATACAAATAAATAACCCAAAATGCATGTTTATCTGATGCCACCTCAAGCCCCAGAGAGAGGGAAAGCGAACATCTCAACTGGTTTCTTTTTTGTGTGTGTCTATGTTAGATAACTAGATTGGATTTCTAGCACTCACAGGCTCTGCAAGGCAACACTGCACCAGTGCCAGAGCCGTCAGCGCCTCACCAAAAGAGAAAAGGAGGGTGAAGGAGAACGGAACAGAAAGAGAGGGGAGGAGGAGGAGGAGGAGGAGAAGGGGAGAAGGGGTGAATTTTGTTGACAAGATATACTGAAAAGAGAGGGATGTTTACGAGGATGGAGAGTGAGCATGACTGACGGATGATGGGAGGGATGAGAGAGAGGTATAAAACGATTTATACACCAAGATAAAGCGAGGCTATCTCAAGGGGAAGATGAGATTAGAACATAATAAAATGCTATGAAGGAGCCGAGTGAGACCTAGATATCTATCCTCATCGCAGGTAGAAGAAAAGAGAGGAAACACAGCGGGAGGAAGGAAAAGGACTGCGACCACCAGAGACAGAAACACACTTGGGGTGAGACAGACAGAGCCGGTCCGAGAGGGTTTGAATACCTGGCTGATCAGGACGACGGAGCCAGAGCCTGATAAAGACATGAATTTTTCTCACTGTTAACGGCTTCCCTGTGTTCCCTCAAACTGATATAAACGAAGAAGTGGAATAAATTTGGTGGTGGGTGCAGGGGAGAGGCGTTATGTCAGAGTGCTGTTTAATGATGTCAGAACATAGAAAGCCGCCTGAGCTGTGATTGTCATTCATTATTAATGTTGGGACAACAAACTGCAGACCTCTACCGCACACTCTCTGCCCTGGCTACATGTCAAAGCCTTCAACCCACCATGTGTGTGTACTGTAAATACCAGCGAGTGTAAGCCAACACAAACCGAGCCAAGCTGCAATGCAGAATGTAACGCTGTGACTACATCTTTATCGTCTGGTCTGGAGATGTCTTGTTTTTCACGTCTAATGTCCCTGTCTGGGGGCTAAATTCAATTATGTTCCTTCCTATTCTGCTTCTGTGATTATTCTTCACACTGCAACACTGATGGCCTAAACTCCACCGGGAGGGGCCGGCTGAGAAGTGTGTCATCCAGCTAGTCGAGTCCTCTAGAGGCGCCGTCATCCTACAGTCTAGGGACGGAAGATATGGGGTTTTCTATGTTCATTCTAGGATGCATTGTTCAGTGCAGATATATTACACAGTCAAAGGCGGTATCCAGTTGCTCTACATAGTCTAATCTTTTCAGGAAAGACGTGGGGCTAAAGGACGTCTTCAGTCTTAATCCTGTTAAGATCATTTCTGGTTGTAGCTGTAAACTTGAAGGTAAAATCTATAGCTCAAATATAAATAAAATGATACCTAATACTTGTGACAAAAGCATTAAAATGACGGAATTTTAAAAAGAAAACTATGTGCAGAATAGAAGGATATGAAGGAAAATGACCCATGTTAGAGGTTTGATACTGTACAGGATGTCTCAAAAAAAAAAAGTATGCTCTGAAATTGAACTGAAATAACATACATTATATACAGAGTGTGTATCATAAGTGTCCCTTTTAAAAATCTCATCTTTAAGTCACGTCAGGGAACAGAGAGGAATCCAAATGTGAATTTTCACTTTGCAACTGTGCGCTAATAGTGCGGCACCAACTTCTATTTCTAATTCCCCTTAAATATTGACTTTTATTGTAATGGTGATGATGTCCCGATGAAGAGAAACACAAAGCATCTTCATTCAGCCAATAACATCTCAACACATTGCTTTTTTGTCTGTGTCCATGTTGGATAACAACACTTTTCTGTGTAAAAACAGTCTTTTTTAATCAGATATTTTATTTAGATTTTAACTAAAGATTTAAAGCTGTAACCAAATATCAGCTTGACAACAAAATTACGTATCAAGATGGATTTAAAAGGCAAACTAAACATAATATTAGCTTTTTTGGTTTTGACTGCAACTAAAATTTGTAAGTTGAGCTCACAGACATTATCCAGTGATGGTTTTATATGAATTGGTACTGGGACGGGGGGCGGGGGGGCCTCGGTTTTGATGAACAGGTTGTTGAAAAGGACCAATCAAACAAAAACTGAAAAAAACAGGGTTGAAATAAGGCACTGAATCAGGTTTGAGCCACCTGATAAAATATGAATGTTCTGATTGAATGGTCTTTTCTATGCATTATAATCAATGTGCGTTAAATGTTATCAGGAAATGATAAACACTGCAATCAAAAAACATACGGAAGAGAAGCTGGAGCTAGCATAGCACTAGCCATGCACAGATGCAAAAGGAGTTTGATATTTCGATGATCTACGTCTGGACAGAAGTAAGTGAACGATGTTTTTTTTTTTTTAAAGGTAACACCTAAAATACATGTTGCTTTTTTTTTTTTGCCACTCCCTGCAGTAGAAATGGTTTAAAAAAAAAAAAAACATATCGTACTTCATCGCATTTGGTTTTATTTCAAATAATTCCAGTTCAGAATGACCCTGTTG
>JAPTYQ010062065.1:0-10001 GCA_029814465.1 Ostorhinchus cyanosoma
ACAAGACAGTACACCAGTTTCCAGGTAGGAGAGAAAAAAGTAGACTACAAGAGTAAAAATATGAAGGAAAATAAAATTTTGTGTTAATATAAATATTAATATAAATAGAGAAAATAGAGAAAAATACAATATCGAATTATTATTATTTTAATATAAACAGTATATTTACATTGTTTACAATTATTTAAATTACTTACAATTATTTACAATCAGTCACACACACAAACTTATAGTTTTTTTTTTATTTAGCTTTGATGTAAATGCAAAATCAACTTTACACTTTAACAATGACTATAAACATGCTCACCTTGGAACCCGCCAACATTGTAGTGAGCATTTTTGTTCCATTTCCGACACCAACAACTGAAAGAAACACTTCCTGTTAGATTCCATCAACAGTGGATGGAATGTAAACATTTTCAAACTGTAATTTACATTTTTTGCTGTAAAATAAACAAAAAATTGCAGTTGTCATTAGTTCCAGGTTGTTATTTTATTGATCTGGTCCATTTGAGATCAAATTGGGCTGAATGTGACCATTGAATTCAAATGAATTTAACAGCCCAGCTTTATATAATAATCATGTTTACTTTGTTTAAGTATTCCAATAAAACTGTGCTATTTTACTGTACAAATCTGACCTTGCTTCCACCCTTTTGGCCTGTAGTGTTCATGCATCTCTGACTCATGTACATCAGTAATGTTCATCAGCAGTTGTTGGATTTAAATAAATAAAGAACCTCCAAACAGCCCTCATATAAAGTTGTGTGAGCCGTGGAGGCCCCACTGACCCAACACTCCACTGGCTGCACTGTCCAACGTCCCTCCGTGTCCGAGCTTCAGACTCTGCTTCCTCCTCTTCCGTGGGTTTGGGTTCGAGGCTCCGGCTTCTGCAGAACACAAACAACAGTTGAATGGACTCAACAGGAAGTTGGATGTCCACATGTAGACTCCTGTCTCTTAGACCATTACCTTTGAGCAGAGCTTCTTTAAATGCATTTAGCACGTCTGCGGACGTGGGGCCTCGTTTTTTATATATTGCGAAGAGTCCGTTCAAAGACTGTAACTTAGACATAGAACTACTGATCGGAACCGCCGTGCTACTTATATTTCCAGCCATGCTGCTGTTATTCTTCTTCGTCTTCTTCTTCCTAACCACTGCACCAAGCTAACCTAGTGGAGTTACCGCCATCTCCTGGTTCAATGTATAGGCGCTATAAATAAACTATGAGTTTGATTATTGTCAAAGTAATACTTTTTAATGACAGTACCTCCCATCATATAATATAATTAAGCTTCCTCAGGCATTTTGACTGGTTAAACTGGAAATAGTCGTTCGTTAACCTGAGTTAGCCAGAGCAGTACACTTCACGACTACACTGACCACAATGCTTTGCGTCAAAATTCACTTCCTAGTTACTTGTTCAGTTGGCTTCCTCTGCCTTTCAGCTGTGTTGACAAGAAAAAACAATAAGTGTCAGGAAACCATCCGAGGTCCTGTCGCTGAGGTCTGTGTTTTTGTGTGTTTTAACATACATTATTATTTTTTTATATTTTAATCTCGCGCCAACATTTGAACTCGCGTGGAAACAACGATACTTTCATGCGCGTCCGAAAGTGCGGCGGCAAAAACATTTGAGCTCCCACCAACTAAGGTACAATATAGCTTTCAGTCGCTATATTTACAACATGCATCTATAAAGCATTAATGGTTATTTTATTGTTTAATTCAGCCACAAACGTGACTGTAGGATTGAAATCAAAAAGTTTTTGAAATGATTTTAGTTTCAGTGTCACAATGGGCAGCTTTATCTTTATATGGGAAGGTTATGCATGACAATATCACAATGGATTTAATATGTTGGCAGTCAGTCGGTTTAGCAAGCAGTTGAACACCACAACAGAGTCAGGCTGGAGCAGAGATGAACCGGGCTGAAGTAGAAAATCCAACACACTGATCAGGAACTGTTAGAGGAAACAACCATGAAAAACCGTTGCAGTGAGCTTCAACTAGAAACCATAGTTTTAACCCATAAAGACCCCAACAGCCTTTTGAGACCAAGACCATCTACCGACTTAAACTGTTAAATACCTGTGGCACTGCAAAAATCGAAATCTTATGAAGTCTATTTTTCTCGTTTCTAGTCCAAATATCTCATCACACTTAAAATATCTGGAAAATCTTATTTCAAGAAATCTTACCAAGATAATTTTCACTTTTTCCACTGGCAGATTTATTTATTTTTGCTTAATTCAAGCAAAACATTCTTGAATTAAGCCCAAAAAAATAATGCAGGATAGTAGGTCTCCAGGACCAGGGTTGCACTGGAAAAAAATCTAAATATTACCATGATCATTTCCACTTGTTCCACTGGCAGATTTTTTTTTTTTGCTTGAATTCAGCCAAAAAATTTGGTAATGGAACAAGTGAAAATGATCTTGGTAAGATTTCTTAAAATAAGATCTATTGTCTATAAATCAGTTCTTATATCTCACTGAAATGTTCCTCTTTAGGTGATTCTGTCTGATTTTAAGTGTGATGAGATATTTGGACTGAAATGAGAAAAATACACTTGGTAAAATTTAGATGTTTTCCAGTGTGATCCACTAGTCCTATCAATCCATGTAAGTAATTTGTGTAAAATATAGTTCTTCATCTTTTCATGGTCATCAGATATGACCTATTTGGACGTCCAGTGGCTCCGTAGTTACCATGGAAACACTGCCCTCTTCTAAAATATTGATTCATCAGTAAAACCCATGGAGTTGGATCAATGACAGTGGATGGAGACACTTGTTTATATATGATATATTTTACTGAAAAACCCACTTTTGCTTCAGTTTTTTTCTGTTTTGATATAATAACCTTTGAATTTACTCTGAGCTTTAATTAACATCTACATGATTAGTGAATTAAGTTTAGGAAAATACATGATTTACACTGAAAAAAAGTAAATAAAATTGATAATATTTCAAGAAATGGTGATAAAACACTTAAGACAGGTTAACTTTAGGAAAAAAAATCATTTGGGAACTGCCCTGAAAGCAGTGGCTACAGGGTCTTTATGGGTTAAAAGAGTTGTTCCACACAGGAGTTGAATCCGGTTGAGTTGAAATGTCATATTTGACTGACTGTTCCTCTGTCCACTTTTTCCTCTGGGTCAGAGCCATTTGCTGTTATTTACCTCCCTCCACATGATAACGAATAAGAAAATACTCATTATTTTAAAGTCATTCAGCTTTTCATGACATTATCTTGGAATGACCACAGATTCAAACATACAAATGTATGAAAAACCTTTAGTATAAGGCAGATAAATCTCTAATGTGCTGATACCATTTTGGCTGATATCACAAAATAGTGGCTGATATCAGTGTGTGTTCTACATGTCAAATCATTATTTATTTTACGTATGTAGACGATTTGTACTTTGAATAAGAGTTGAAGAAACTGGAGGATTCATTTTGATTTAATGTTGTGAAAACCAGTAATCAATCCCAGTAAATCACTAAATCAGATATTACACTATTTGGTGTCTGTTGTGTTTTACAACATGTTTGTTTTGACTTTTACTGCAATTTTGGGTTTTATGTTGTTTTTTTCCTTTTGAATCTTTTCATCACTTTTTTTCACTTTCACTATATAATCGTCTGATTTTTGTTTTCAATCAGATGTATGTGCATGCAGCAGCCGACGCTTAAATGAAGAAAATACTAGTGATGAAAGATGGAGGATTTTAGACGGACATATCTGCGTATTTGTAAGGAGGGAGGTGTGGAGCCCCAGGAGGCTGTCGTTTCCCAGCTCCAGGAAAGAGGATCCAGTCATGGCTCAAAGCTGGACCTGAGCGGCCAAAGCCTGTCCACAGACACCTGTTCTGTACTGGCCAAGGCTTTGCAGAAGGACGCTGTGTTCACGGAGGTGTCAGTCAGTGATTGTATGCTCAGCGAAGAAGGTGAGTCACACACTGCTACCATAGGTTTTCTTTACACTCTGTTATGCTTCTTTACTTTTCCATTGAAAAGACAAGAAAAAACAGACACAGATTGACTGGGGGGTTGCATTTGCAAGGTATAATTTGTATGTTTAAGATAAGATAACATAAAATATACTTTTATTGTCTCCGTGGAGAAATTTTTCTTGGATTCTGTTTAGCTGCAGTTTCCAGGTGGACAGAATAAAGAAGAACCAACAGAATAAAAGAGAGAATAAAGAAGAACCAAATAAATAAAAGAGAGAATAAAGAAGAACCAAATAAATAAAAGAGAGAATAAAGAAGAACCAACAGAATAAAAGAGAGAATAAAGAAGAACCAAATAAATATTAATATATAATAACAATATTAATATATAATAACAATTATCTTTTCATGATGTGATAATAACTGTCATTAATTACCCCGCCCTCTGAGGGGGAGGGGAGGCAAGGGGTATTGTTTTGGTTCCGTTTGTTTGTTTGTTTGTTTGTTTGTTTGTTTGTTTGTGTGTTAACACTCTAGCAGCAAAACTATTGGTTGAATTCATACTAGATTTAGTTTATAGATTACCAGTGACCCAGAGTGGAGCTCATTACATTTTGGGAAAAGTAGGTCAAAGTTCAAATGTTTATGAATTTCAAAAATCTTCCCTTTTACTTACAATGGATGAAATATGTGCGAGGGGTGGGGTTTGTTGTGCCTGGTACCATTTTTTTCTGGATGTTTTCTGGTGGATTTGTTGTTTTTGTTTTTACAAATCATACCATTCTTTTTTTTCTTAATGTACACAAAGACCAAAGACACCACTAGTGGCTGTAGGGGAGTATTTATGGTCTCACTTTGTGTTTTTTATTGAAAGTATGTCAGCCAGATTTACTGTCCATGTTGACAGACAGACAGGCAGGCAGGCAGGCAGACAGGCAGACAGACAGGCATGCAGACAGACAGACAGACAGGCATGCAGACAGGCAGACAGACAGACAGGCATGCAGACAGACAGGCATGCAGGCAGACAGACAGACAGACAGACAGACAGACAGACAGACAGACAGACCTTATTGATCCTAATCTGGGAAATTGCAGTGCAGCAGCATGTGACACAGTAAAAGAAGAATACAAGAATAAAAAAGAGAACACAAGAGCAAAGACAGAACCTGGATAAATAAACAGGAAGGTCCAACATTAAACTGTAATGTGTAAGAAAAATGTCATTTTCCTTTCGGAGGAAAGTCCATAAATAACAGTAAGTGCATTAGAAACACATGTTAAGACTTTTTTCCCCTTATCTCTTTATTGGTATTTTATAACAGACATTCATTCGAAGGAGTAGAGAATGCATAGAAGTGATTGTGACAGTGAAAACAGAACAACTAATAAAGTAAGCTAACACAATAACAAATAAGGACATTATATGTTGACTAATAAAACATGATTAGACTTTAATCCACTATCAACTGTTATTTGTTATGGCTTTTTTTGGGTCTAAAACAGGAAATACAAAATACTTTTCCAAAACATATGAAAATGTCTGATTTTATTTTGAAAAAGCTCAGATTTCCCAGCTGTAGTTCTTCGTAGTCATGACTAAAAAACAGCTGTTTGGGAGTCCTTTGGTCAAAATAAGTCTAACATTCTCCTCCTCTTTGGAGCGTTGTCTCAGGTGCCAAAGTGCTTCTCTCTGGACTGTTTGGTAATAGAACTGTGAAAGTCCTGGATCTGAAGGTAACGCTCGTCTAACTGGACTTAGAAAATGGATTTAATCTTTTTTTTCAAGTATGTATATTAATAGTCCCTATGTTGTGAAATGTTTTTGACAGGGGAATAACCTGAGATCAACTGGGGCTGAAGTCCTGGGAAAACTGTTGGCACGGAACAACACTCTGCGGAGGTAAGAGACTAACTGGTCTTGTGTCTTTGAGTATATTTGAGTATCGCTGTATTTCATGTTAACTGTTGGTCTGCATGGAAATGTATTTTTAAATACAATCCACATGTTTCGACATCTTGTGGCAGGAGTTTGGTGTGACTTTAGGGTATGGAGTGATTTTCTACATTAATTAAATCTCAAATTCAAGCACTTTCACATGCAGTTGTTGTCGAACTGCATCAGATTTTTTTCTCTCAACATTTCCTTGAACCAACACATTGTTGCTGTTTGAAATCACTGCCCCAGTGACTTGTACACTTCTGTCTATATAATACATGCTGAACAGTTCACTCAGTGGGGACCAGTAAATTGAAATGTCATCAGATGTTGTCAACATGTCACAAATGATCAGGGACGCAGCGGTACTCTGGAAAACGGCGTTCCGTTCGGTCCGCCCTGTACGGGACAGTCCGCCCTTATGGACCCCACGTTTTCGGTTTGCACTTGATGTTGAGTTGGTGCTTCATATACTGCTCTGTCTTCCTCAACATGCATGTGAGCACACAGCGCAGTGAAGCCCCGCCCCCCAGTGAGAGGCAGCGGACAGAGAAGCAGCTTTAGACTCAACACACATCAGAGTCCTGCACAGATCCACCGTGTCTCCAAACCCGCGCCCCCGAACATTCGACCCAGGATTAAGCACATTGTCTCCACAGTAACTCACTTTTAAGTACTGTGACGCACAATTACAAGGAAATGTGTGGGGTAGATAACCGTGGTGTTTTTAGACCGCCATTTTCCTTTACATCCCTATGCAGAACAGGAATTGATTTATTTAAAAAAGTGCTTTTTGGGCCTTATGTGTGCATGTATGTGTTTGATACGACTGTAAACAAGTAAAGGACTAAGAAAGGGTTCTATTGTTCAGGACAGAAAGGGTTATTTTAGTCAGTACAGGCATAGAATTTGTTCCTACTGTGAAATTCAGTTTTTGCTGACAAGCAAAATAAAAATAGAGTTTCAGGAGGAAAAAAAAAAGTTTTTTTTTACACACAAAACACAAACTGATCCAAAACCATAGCCTAAAAACCAAGTTATGGACCGAACCATGGGCTCCCGGTACCACTGCATCCCTACAAATTGTATCTAACTTTTCGGAGTATTTCAAAGATTAAATATGAATGAGCCCTTTAAAGGCCAAAGATGATGAACATAAGAGATATTTTGTCCAAAAATCTGAAGCTGCTTTTTGCTTTTCTGGTGTGGATCGTATAAAACACTGTTGCACCGTTTGTCAAAGCCTTTGTCGAACATTTGTTTCTGCTGCTTTCTGTACATGCTTCTATTCCAGTGGCACTGGGCCACACATGCACACACACATTTACTGATTCAATTCACTTCTCTTTTTACTCTACTGTTGAAACAGATTCACACTGGTATCTACCACATTTGTTTCTTCTCATCTTCAAGTTGCCACTCTTCAAATGCTGTTATTCAGTCTTGGTTTTGATGACGCCCTCAGTTGAACTCAGGCGTCAGACTTACTTTCTTTCAGAGCCACATTCATCCCACTTTGATCTCAAGTGGGCCAGACCAGTAAAATAATAGCATAGCATATAAATAAAGACAACTCCAAATTTTTCTCTTTTTTCAGTACAAAAAATCACATTAAATTAAGAAAATATTTACATTTATAAACTATCCAAACAAAACGATGTGAATAACCTGAAAAACCTGAAATTAACTAAGAAAAATAAGTGCAGTTTTAACACTATTCTGCATCAACTTATCATTTATACAGATGCCTCACAGATCAGATCTACAAAGACACAAAACATTTAACAAACACTGGTAAAATTGGTAACATTTTCTGTAGACATTTCAGGTTGTTCATGCGTGTTCAGGTAATTCACATTTTATGGTTAAAGTATAGTTTGTTAATGTAAATACTTTCATAAATTGTATTTGTTTTTTGTACTAAAGCAAAGAGAAGAATTTGGAGTTGTTATTATTTATAGGCATAATGTGATATATTTATTATTTTACATTAAACCAATAAGAAAATTTGTACTCATTATTTCTTGGTTATTTTACTGATGGATCGCATCAGATTGTTCTGTTCGTGGAACCTGAACTAAAACCAGTTCGACCCCTTAACTGTTATTATCTTCAGTGTAGTTTTTGGACTTTGCAGATAAATCCGCCGGGGCCAGTTTTGGTCTGCGGGCCCCATGTTTGACACCCTCAGTAAAACTAGTCCAGACCAGGGGGAGGCAACCTGTGGCCCCGGGGCCACATATGGCTCTTGGGCCCTTTTCCAATGGTTCAGTGTGACTTTGTCAAAAACCACATGGAAATGAATAAAACTTTTTTTAAAGTTTTTTTTTACACATTTTTCTACTATTGCCACAGCCATAAAGTGATTCTGATGTAATGCAGTTTTAAAAAAAAGTAGACTATACTCCAAATTAATAGTAGTAGCAGTGGTAAAAGTGGACTACTTTTTAATCTTATGACACTAAAGGTATTCGTCTGTATTCTTCATTGTTAAACGTTTAAAAGGATCCCCATTAGCTGCCACCAAGGTGACAAGCCAATTGTAAAGAAAGCCTTCACATGCCAGCTGATTTCGCTGCAAAACAAAAATAATGACAAATATCACAGTTTTCTTTTGTTCTGTAAATGCACTGAAACTGTGATTTATTCTCCACATATTCTTTCTGTACGAACTAATCTTGAAGAGCTTCTTAAACTGTCACCACTTTGGCGATGTCTTTTGGCTCCAGACAGTTTAGTTTTTCTATTTCTGTCCTAAAATGGCTCTTGAAATTGCAAAGGTTGTTGACCCATGGTCTCTAGACTATTACAGGTACATGTTTTATGACTTCATCCAAGAGTTTAGGAGGTGCAAAAAATGTTTTGTATCCAGGTCTACTCTCCTTTTTGAAAGCATGAACAGGTGCGTTAGCAAAAGACAGTATTTGAAATCTCTGTGACGGGACATTTTAGAGACAATTTGACAGATTAGCGTTGCTAAATGACCCACATTTTTACTTTTAAAATTATTTTAGCTTTAGTTGGACCATAAGGGACTGTCCAAAACAAGGAGCTACTTTATATTGAAATAAATGTTGAAATGGCAGTCAATTACAGTTCACTCTCCACGTTACTGTGTTTTGACCCAAAAAGAGTTTACAAGGAGTGATTCTTGTCTTCAAAGTTGAAAATAGAGAAATGAAATGATAATGCACTGATGCTGGTGTGGGCTGTGACTGCCCCCTGTAGGTTGGTGTTGGAGTGGAACGCCTTGGGGGTTTGGGACGAAGCCTTCTCTCTGTTCTGCGAGGGTCTGTCCTCTAACAGTGCCCTCATCCACCTCGACCTGCGCAACAATCAGATCAACCACCACGGAGCGGCCGAGCTGGCACTGGCCCTCAAACGCAACAGCAGCCTCCAAGTGTTAGGTAACGCACAGCCCAGCCCCATTTAGAGAGGAGACGCTTCAATGGTCACCTTTAGAACAGCCGAGTGGAACAGGGGTGTGACAGCTTCTAAAGCTCCACCACACTCTGTCTATAACAGGGCTGGAAAACTCATGTTAGTTCAGCTCCACTATCAGCTGAATTTGAGCTCAAATGGGCGGGGCCACTAAAATAATGGGAAAAAAGTAAAATTGCATTAGGAAAATGTTTACATCTACCAAATATGCTTTAAAAATGTGAATAACATGAACTACCTGAAATGACTTACAAAAAATATGTGTAACTTTACCAAAAGTATGTCTCAGTTTGTCATTTCCACATCTTCATTCCACCGTGGATCTATAAATACACAAAACATTTAGTCACAGGCATGTGGAACTGAAAAACAGAGCATTTAACTCTATGATCAAAACAACTGGTGAAAACTCAATGATATCCTTGACTTGTTTATAATTCATATACTTTTATAGAATTTATCCCACGGGCCGCATTAGATCCACTGGTGGGCCGTTTTTGTTCCACGGGCCGCATTAGATCCACTGGTGGGCCGTTTTTGTTCCACGGGCCGCATTAGATCCACTGGTGGGCCGTTTTTGTTCCACGGGCCGCATTAGATCCACTGGTGGGCCGTTTTTGTTCCACGGGCCGCATTAGATCCACTGGTGGGCCGTTTTT
>JAPTYQ010062101.1:0-10001 GCA_029814465.1 Ostorhinchus cyanosoma
CTGGTCTTACCCTGATCTTACTCTGGTCTTCCCCTGGCATTACTCTGGTCTTACACTGGTCTTAATATGGTCTTACCCTGATCTTACACTGGTCTTACCCTGGTCTTACTCTGGTCTTACCCTGGTCTTACCCTGGTTTTACTCTGGTCTTACCCTGGTCTTAAACTTTTCTTACCCTGGTCTTACCCTGGTCTTACCCTGATCTTACCCTGATCTTTCTCTGGTCTTACCCTGGTCTTACCCTGGTCTTACTCTGGTCTTACACTGGTCTTACCCTGGTCTTACCCTGGTCTTACACTGATCTTACCCTGGTCTTACACTGGTATTACCCTGGTCTTAGCCTGGTCTTAATCTGGTCTTCCCATGGTCTTACCGTGGTCTTACAATGGTCGTACTCTGGTCTTACCCTGGTCTTACTCTGATCTTACTCTGGTCTTAATTTGGTCTTCCCATGGTCTTACACTGGTCTTACCCTGGTCTTATTCTGGTCTTTCTCTGGTCTTACACTCGTCTTACTCTGGTCTTACCCTGGTCTTACTCTGGTCTTCCCATGGTCTTACAATGATCTTACCCTGATCTTACACTGGTCTTACCCTGGTGTTACTCTAGTCTTACTCTGGTCTTCCCATGGTCTTACTCTGGTCTTACCCTGGTCTTACCCTTGACTTACCCTGATCTTACACTGGTCTTACCCTGGTCTTACCCTTGACTTACCCTGATCTTACACTGGTCTTACCCTGGTCTTACTCTGGTCTTGCCCTGGTCTTACTCTGGTCTTCCCCTGGCATTACTCTGGTATTACACTGGTCTTAATCTGGTCTTACCCTGATCTTACACTGGTCTTACCCTGGTCTTACTCTGGTCTTACCCTGGTCTTACCCTGGTTTTACTCTGGTCTTACCCTGGTCTTACACTGATCTTACACTGGTCTTACCCTGGTCTTACCCTGGTCTTACGCTGATCTTACTCTGGTCTTACTCTGGTCTTCCCATGGTCTTAAACTGGTCTTACCCTGGTCTTATTCTGGTCTTTCTCTGGTCTTAAACTCATCTTACTCTGGTCTTACTCTGGTCTTCCCATGGTCTTACACTGGTCTTACTCTGGTCTTACCCTGGTTTTACCCTGGTCTTACTCTAGTCTTACTCTGGTCTTCCCATGGTCTTACTCTGGTCTTACTCTGGTCTTCCCCTGGCATTACTCTGGTCTTACACTGGTCTTAATCTGGTCTTACCCTGATCTTACACTGGTCTTACCCTGGTCCTACTCTGGTCTTACCCTGGTCTTACACTGGTCTTACCCTGGTCTTACCCTGGTCTTACTCTGGTCTTGCCCTGGTCTTACTCTGGTCTTCCCCTGGCATTACCCTGGCATTACTCTGGTCTTACACTGGTCTTAATCTGGTTTTACCCTGATCTTACACTGGTCTTACTCTGGTCTTATCCTGGTTTTTTTCTGACCTTACCCTGGTCTTACACTGATCTTACCCTGGTCTTACACTGGTCTTACCCTGGTCTTACCCTGATCTTACCCTGGTCTTACCCTGGTCTTACTCTGGTCTTACACTGGTCTTAATCTGGTCTTACCCTGATCTTACACTGATCTTACTCTGGTCTTACCCTGGTCTTACACTGATCTTACCCTGGTCTTACACTGGTATTACCCTGGTCTTAGCCTGGTCTTACTCTGGTCTTCCCATGGTCTTACACTGGTCTTACCCTGGTCTTACTCTGGTCTTACCCTGATCTTGCCCTGGTCTTACACTGGTCTTACTCTGGTCTTCCCATGGTCTTACACTGGTCTTACTCTGGTCTTACCCTGGTCTTACTCTGGTCTTCCCCTGGTCTTACTCTGGTCTTCCCATGGTCTTACACTGGTCTTACTCTGGTCTTACCCTGGTCTTGCTCTGATCTTACTCTGGTCTTACTCTGATCTTCCCATGGTCTTACTCTGTTCTTCCCATGGTCTTACACTGGTCTTACTCTGGTCTTACCCTGGTCTTACCCTGGTCTTACTCTAGTCTTACTCGGGTCTTCCCATGGTCTTACTCTGGTCTTAAACTGGTCTTACCCTGGTCTTACTCTCGTCTTACTCTGGTCTTGCACTGGTCTTACTCTGGTCTTACCCTGGTCTTACTCTGATCTTACTCTGGTCTCACTCTGGTTTTACCCTGGTCTTATTCTGGTCTTACTCTGATTTTCACACTGATCTTACTCTGGTCTCAACCTGGTCTTACCGTGGTCTTCCCCTGATCTTACTCTGGTCTTACTCTGGTCGTACCCTGGTCATACTCTGCTCTTACTCTTTTCTTACCCTGGTCTTAACCTGATCTTACCCTGGTCTTACCCTAATCTTACCCTGGTCTTACCCTTGTCTTACCCTGTTCTTACTCTGGTCTTGCCCTGGTCTTGCTCTGGTCTTTCCCCAGCCCTATTCTGGTTTTCACGTTGGTCTTATTCTGGTCTTACTCTGATTTTCACCCTGATCTTACTCTGGTCTTCCCCTGGTCTTCCCCTGATCTTACTCTGGTCTTACACTGGTCTTACTCTGGCCTTACCCTGATCTTGCCCTGGTCTTACACTGGTTTTAGCCTGGTCTTACTGTGGTTTTACCTTGGTCTTACTCTGGTCTTACCCTGATCTTACTCCTGTCTTACCCTGGTCTTACTCTGGTCTTACTTTGGTCTTACTCTTGTCTTACCCTGGTCTTACCCTGATCTTACTCCTGTCTTACCCTGGTCTTACTCTGGTCTTACTTTGGTCTTACTCTTGTCTTACCCTGGTCTTACCCTGTTCTTACCCAGGTCTTGCTCTGGTCTTACCCTGGTCATACTCTGCTCTTACTCTTGTCTTACCCTGGTCTTATTCTGGTCTTATCCTGGTCCTACTCTGGTCTTACCCTGGTCTTACTCTGGTCTTACACTGGTCTTACACTGGTCTTAATCTGGTCTTACCCTAATCTTACCCTGGTCTTACCCTGGTCTTACACTGGTCTTACCCTGGTCTTACTCTGGTCTTACCCTGTTCTTACTCATGTCTTACCCTGGTCATACTCTGGTCTTACCCTAATCTTACTTTGGTCTTGCCCTGGTCTTGCTCTGGTCTTTCCCCAGCCCTATTCTGGTTTTCACGTTTGTCTTATTCTGGTCTTACTCTGATTTTCACCCTGATCTTACTCTGGTCTTACCCTTGTCTTCCCCTGATCTTACTCTGGTCTTACCCTGGTCTTACCCTGGTCTTACTCTTGTCTTACCCTGGTCTTACTCTGGTCTTACTCTGGTCTTACCCTGGTCATACTCTGCTCATACTCTTGTCTTACCCTGGTCTTACCCTGGTCCTACCCTGCTCTTACCCGGTTCTTACTCTGGTCTTACCTTGGTCTTACTCTGGTCTTACCCTGATCTTACCCTAATCCTACCCTGGTCTTAACCTGGTCTTACCCTGGTCTTACCCTGTTCTTACTCTGATCTTACCCTGGTCATACTCATGTATTACCCTAATCTTACTTTAATCTTGCCCTGGTCTTACCCTGGTCTTACTCTGGCCTTACCCTGATCTTGCCCTGGTCTTACTCTGGTTTTACCTTGGTCTTACTCTGGTCTTACCCTGATCTTACTCTGGTCTTACCCTGGTCTTACTCTGGTCTTACTCTTGTCTTACCCTGGTCTTACCCTGATCTTGCCCTGGTCTTCCCCTGGTCCTACTCTGGTCTTACCCTGATCTTACTCTGGTCTTACCCTGGTCTTACTCTGGTGTTACCCTGATCTTGCCCTGGTCTTCCCCTGGTCCTACTCTGGTCTTACTATTGTCTAACCCTGATCTTACTCTGGTCTTACCCTGGTCTTACCTTGATCTTGCCCTGGTCTTACACTGGTCTTACTCTGGTTTTACCTTTGGCTTACTCTGGTCTTACCCTGATCTTACTCTGGTAATACCCTGGACTTACTCTGGTCTTACCCTGGTCTTACCCTGTTCTTACCCAGGTCTTACTCTGGTCTTACTCCTGTCTTACCCTGGTCATACTCTGCTCTTACTCTTGTCTTACCCTGGTCTTACCCTGTTTTTACCCAGGTCTTACTCTGGTCTTACTTTGGTCCTACCCTGGTCATACTCTGCTCTTACTCTTGTCTTACCCTGGTCTTACTCCGGTCTCACACTGGTCTTACCCTAATCTTGCCCTGGTCTTACCCTGGTCTTACCCTGTTCTTACCCTGGACTTACTCCGGTCTTACCCTGATCTTACCCTAATCCTACATTGATCTTACCCTGGTCTTACCCTGTTCTCACTCTGGTCTTACCCTGGTCTTACTCTGGTTTTACACTGATCTTACCCTAATCTTGCCCTGGTCTTACCCTGGTCTTACCCTGGTCTTACTCTGGTCTTACCCTGGTCTTACCCTAATCTTGCCCTTGTCTTACTCTGGTCTTACCCTGATCTTACCCTAATCTTGCCCTGGTCTTATCCTGGTCTTACTCTGGTCTTACCCTGATCTTACCCTAATCTTGCCCTTGTCTTACTCTGGTCTTACCCTGATCTTACCCTAATCTTGCCCTGGTCTTTTTCTGGTCTTACTCTGATTTACACCCTGGTCTTACTCTGGTCTTACCCTGGTCCAGTTTGGCTCTGAATTTGGTCCCACATACAGTCCATGGACCAAAATCAGACCACCATAGAGTCCAATCCACAGTTTCTCCATCTCCACCTATGTCAGTCTTCACACGTCTTTCATCCTCCTTTTTCCCTTTAAACTCTGTCCGTCTCCACCCCTCCCTCTCTCCATCTCCACCCCTCACTCCACCTTTCTCCACCCATCTTTCAGCCACTATTTTCTGTCTAAACTCTTTCCATGTTCACCCCTTCCTCCACCCGTGTCCATCTGTCTCCACCCGTCCTTTGGCCTCTGTTTTCCGTCTGAACTCTGTCCGTCTCCACCCCTCCCTCCACCCATCTCCACCCCTCCCTCAACCCAACTCCACCCCTCCCTCCACCTGTCTCCACCCATCTTTCGATCTCTATTTTCCGTCTAAACTCCGTTCCCTATCTCCATTCTTGTCACACTGACCTCATTCTGACCCGTCCCCTTTTAACAGCGCTTTGCTGATGGCTACATCCCTTTTTTAGTCTGGGATTTTGTCATCACTCACGTCCTCCCCACCCCCTCACCCCCAGGCATTTTTGGCCGCGCTGATGGTTCATCTGAATTGCCCCTGTGTGGCAGCGTGTCTCTGAACATACCTGTTAACCCACGGTGCTTCTGGCTATGCTAATTTTACCAAATACATTCACATTCTCAGTCGTCTCTGCCAATCAGCCTTGGTGTCTATCCTTGCCGCAAACCTTTTCCACTTTAATTCCGTGACTGAGTGAAGAGGGCAGCGGCAGCGGCGGCGGCACAGATCGCTCCTGACATGTTTCCCAGGCCCTCGTCCTTGTCTGTGCTCAGGACTGATAGGCCAGAGTGGCTGTGGGACACATTCATCTTCAACGTCAAGGTTTTATATCCGGATTTTATCGGCACTCAGACAAGCGGCTCCTCTACAGGCAAAGTCGAACAATGCCGGACGCTGGAGGAAGATATCATATGCTTGACCTCGTTTCATACACTCAAGCTTTTCCCTTTAGTCTTAAGGGGTTTCCGAACAGACCACGTGACCGAAAAATAGGAAAAGAACAGCATGTGGAGACTCATCTGATAAAGCCGCCTGTGCATTTCAGGCAGCGTTATCAAAAGATACAGGCTGAACACGGTATCTGCGAGGAGGAGGCAGCCAGCATTCAGTGCATTTCTGAGGGGATTTAGAAAAGAGGAATGTCACCACCTTACCCAAGGAAAAGAGGGATTAAAGCCAGGCACTGGAGGAACATTCACAGCCATATGCACGCAACCACAAACACTGGAGCTGTGAAAGTCTGGCCTTTAAGAAGCAGCACAATCTACATTTAGTAATGTCAAGAACCACAGAAAAGAACCAAAGGGAAACAGTCAAATTAGCAATGACCCTTTGGCAGGCCTGTTTGGACCCTTTGGTGGGCTGGTCTTGGCCCCTGGGCCACATGTTTGACACCCGTGGTTAATGCAGACTGGTTTGGCCTCTAAGAACCAGGAGTACTCTGTCTGCATCCCATCTGGTCGCTACGGCAACACAAACCCAGCTCCTGTTTTATTCAGGATGAACCTGATGGGAGAATAAATGAGGTGCAAAGAGGTGTTTACAGAACCATGGAAATATGAGCATGAGGAAAGGAAAGGAAAGGAAAGGAAAGGAAAGGAAAGGAAAGGAAAGGAAAGGAAAGGAAAGGAAAGGAAGACCATCAGCTGTTTGTGTTCCATGGAGGTGAGTCTGACGAAGAGAATCGCGTTTGATACAGAGCAGAAGAACCACCTGGACTAGGTCTGAACCTGGACCGGGTCTGAACCTTCCTCAAACATTGTCTTCTCAACACTTACTTGTCAGATTCATTTCTAATTTTTTCTATATTTACTTTGGGATGGAGGATCCAATGGAGGCTTTGGACCTTCTGCCTTGAAACCCGGGTTCCTGCAGAGTCCTCCAGAGGGTCCTGATATCATATCATCCACTGAAGATGGTGGAAAAGTACTCAAAGTTTTCACAGGTTTATAGAAACAAACTTCACCCTGAAATTGTTTTTTTTCTCAGATTGGTCAAACTCTGCCCATTTTTACTCCTGACAGACTGTTTTTACAACCAACCAAAACCAACTCAAGAACCATCCAAGAACTACCTATAAACCACCCATAAACTAACCATAAACTATCCATAAACTACCCATAAACCCCCACAAAACCACCCATTAACCACCCATAAACTACCCATAAACCACCACTAAACCATCTATAAACTACCCATAAACCACCCATAAACTAACCATAAACTACCACTAAACCACCACAAAACCACCCATAAACTACCCTTAACTCACCCATAAACTACCCATAAACCACCCATAAACTACCCATAAACCACCACTAAACCATCTATAAACTACCCATAAACTACCCATAATCCAACCATAAACTACCCATAAACCACCACTAAACCACCCATAAACTAACCATAAACTACCCATAAACCACCCATAAACCATCCATAAACTACCCATAAACCACCACTAAACCACCCATAAACCATCCATAAACTACCCATAAACCACCACTAAACCACCCATAAACTACCCATAAACCACCACTAAACCACCCATAAACCATCCATAAACTACCCATAAACCACCACTAAACCACCCATAAACTACCCATAAACTACCCATAAACCAACCATAAACTATCCATAAACTACCCATAAACCACCACTAAACCATCCATAAACTACCCATAAACCACCCATAAACCAACCATAAACTATCCATAAACGACCCATAAACCACCACTAAACCACCCATAAACTACCCATAAACCACCCATAAATCAACCATAAACTATCCATAAACTACCCATAAACCACCACTAAACCACCCATACACTAACCATAAACTACCCATAAACCACCACTAAACCACCCATAAACTAACCATAAACTACCCATAAACCACCACTAAACCACCCATAAACCATCCATAAACTACCCATAAACCACCCATAAACCACCCATAAACTATCCATAAACCACCACTAAACAACCCATAAACTACCCATAAACCACCCATAAACCAACCATAAACTATCCATAAACTACCCATAAACCACCACTAAACCACCCATAAACTAACCATAAACTATCCATAAATTACCTATAAACCACCACTAAACCACCCAGAAACCACCCAGAAACTAACCCTAAACCACCCTCAAACCACTCATTTTTTTTCTTTCTCTCTTAAACTTGTCTGATAATTCCCTTAGCATGTGAAGGCAGCATTAGAGGCACAGATGGAATGGGTGAACGCGATGACAGAGGTCAAAGGTCAGGCTGGTTTTGGAGACTAAAGTCTCATCTCTGTCCAGTTTGTCCACCTCATGTCTTGATCCATAATTCAGACCGTGGACCGTAGACCATGGACTGTGGACTGCAGACTTTTGACTGTGGACCATGGACCGTGGACTGCAGACTGTGGACTGTGGACCTTGGACCGTAGACTGTGGACCGTAGACTGTGGACCTTGGACCGTAGACTGCAGACTGTGGACTGCAGACTGAGGACTGTGGACCATGGACTGTAGACCGTGGACTGTAGACCATAGACTCTGGTCTGCAGACTGTGAACCATAGACCGTAGACTGTGGACCGTGGACTGTGGACCTTGGACCGTAGACTGTGGACCTTGGACCGTAGACTGCAGACTGTGGACCGTGGACTGCAGACTGAGGACTGTGGACCATGGACTGTAGACCGTGGACTGTGGACCATAGACTCTGGTCTGCAGACTGTGAACCATAGACCATGGACTGCAGACCGTGGACTGTAGACCATAGACTGCAGGCTGTGGACCGTAGACCGTAAACTGTGGACTGCAGACTAAGGACCTTGGACCGTAGACCGTAGACCATAGACCGTGGATTGCAGACCGTGAACCATAAACCATGGACTGTAGACCATAGATGCTGGACCGTGGACAGCAGACTGTGGACTACGGACCGTAGATCATGGACCGTGGACTGCAGACCGTAGAGTTTGGACCTTGGACTGTGACCCCCCAGGCCTTCCATGGTTTCCTGTCCTTTAACTCCGGTTTCCATCTGTGGACGTTTGTCTGTCGTTCAGCGTTTGTGTAGAGTGGAGGCTTTAAGGCCCAGCACACGCCTGAGCCGAGGCGCAGATGAACAGCAGGAGATAAAAGCGGAGTGTGAGGACCATGGAAATGAGATGCTGATGCTGCGCCGCCTCGTTTGTCACTGTTCGCCTTCGACCAAAGGCTCCATAAAGTATTCATGCGCTGACTTCACTTTACATTTTCCTTTCTACATTAGATCACTATTGACTCTCCGCAGCGCAGACCCATCTGCAGGGGGGACGGCGGCGGCGGCGGCAGTGTGAAGCTGTGAGCCGTGGGACGGCCAGATAAAAACCTGCTAAAAAAGGAGGAGTCCATGAGGCTGGCCTTCCATAATTCAACAGATGCTAATTCAACAGTTATTCAACACACACTTATTAACGTCAGAGGGCACCGTTTAAGAAAATAAACTTTAAAAAAAAAAACTAAACCAAGGCCTGACGTACAGCAGCGGGTATGGAAATAAAAACACACCAAAACTATCCAAATGAAACCTGTCACTTTCTGAGAATAAAGGCTTCATATTATGGAAATGATGATTAAAAAAATCAACTCATAGTTGAACAAAAATAATGTCATACTTTTATGACATTAAAATCGTCATATTTTGAGAATAATGTCATAATTGAAAAAGAGGAAAAATATTATAATTTAGGAGAATTAAGTCGTACCCACTGGTCTCATAAAGTAGAACTAGGAACGTTCTGTGAGGTTCTAGTTTCATTTCAAATAGGGAGCCTGTTAGCCCCGCCCACCATCTACACATTAGCATTAGTCATCCCCCTCCAACAGAAGTGAAAGTAGAAGCTTCGCTTGCAGTGTTTGCTCTAACTGGAAACCTAGTGGAAATGAGGAGTCACAGCTGAGCTTTGGTTATGAATGACTGAAATGATGAGTCACCGCTGAGTTTTGGTTATGAATGACTGAAATGATGAGTCACTGCTGAGTTTTGGTTATGAAAGACTGAAATGAGTCACTGCTGAGCTTTAGTTATGAAGTACTGAAATGAGTCACCACTGAGCTTTGGTTATGAACAACTGAAATGATGAGTCACTGCTGAACTTTAGTTATGAAGTACTGAAATGAGTCACCACTGAGCTTTGGTTATGAAGTACTGAAATGAGTCACCACTGAGCTTTGGTTATGAACGACTGAAATGATGAGTCACCGCTGAACTTTAGTTATGAAGTACTGAAATGAGTCACCATTGAGCTTTGGTTATGAATGACTGAAATGATGAGTAACTGCTGAGCTTTG
>JAPTYQ010062673.1:0-22433 GCA_029814465.1 Ostorhinchus cyanosoma
GTATATGAAGTGCTCTTTAAGGATATATGGATGCCAGAGTAAGGTTTATTACAAATATTAGATGATAATAAACTATAGCAAAGTAAAGCTCAAAATCTAATGACTACCTAAACAATATTCATTTGCATTTACTTTGAAAACAACAAATCATGTTGAGTGGGAAGAAAATAATCAAATCAAATATAATACTCAACAAAATATCATTCTTAGTCAAATACAGACTTAAAACTGAAAGAGAGAAGAGAGAATACCACAAAGCACAACAGAGAAACTGAGCCCTAGTTGTCACACCAGTCTCACGCATTTGCAGTAAGTGAACACATGCTGACCTAGACACAAATTACTTCAATGTGGCCAATATGAAATGTAACATTGCAGTGTAGAGCCACAAAAGCAGCAGTGTTAGACATATTCAGATCTTCTTCTCAGTAAAAGTACTTAGAGCATAGTTAAAGTAGTGTTAAGGCTCAACCACAAGTACATAAGCCTTACCCTTCAGTAAAAACATGTACTATCACACAGTCATTGTGCAGCAATACCTGTCAGTGAAGATTAAGTCTTTCCATACTTAATGACTAGATAATAACTATGTAACTGTATTAATTTTACCACTACTTTAATGGGTATGTTGCATTTAACAGTTGAATATGTTTAAAACAAAGCACTTTTCAACAAAATTATAGCGTTTTTTGACTCCTTATAGTGGAGAGTTGTGATGAATCTCAATTTAAAGCAACACTAAAGTCACAACAATTCTTATCTGACTGATGGATTAGATCTGAAGAACAAATTGGGGAAACATCCAATTTGGTCTCATTTTACTTCCATTCTGAACACAGCCTGTGTTTTAAATAGCCTTATTATTGTTACTGTTAATGTATTGATATGGGCTATGGATCCAGATTCTTTTAGGTGATTGTAATCAGTGGGTATATAGTATGTATCTATCCTGGCACAGCTGGCTGGTGGTTTAAAAGTGCAGCCCAGTTTCCACTTCCTGCTGTGTGCAGCAGTTGTACAGTCTTTCTTCTCCACTGATCCAGTTCTGCCTGTAGTGGCCTCGCTTCATATCGAGGCTGTGTTCACCTACTTTTCCTTTGGTCACAGCAGTTAATAATCTGCCACTGACTATTCTGTATTTAGGACCAAACAAACAGCATTCATCTGGTTTTCAGAGTGTGTCTCGTGTAAGCATAGTTCATGTGTTTGTTTTTTTTTTAGTCCACAGAGTTTTCTGTCTGGAGGCTCAGCTTCTGAACATGCAGTTCCATGCAGAGCCAATTGGCTGAGAGGGGTTCTGTCTAGGATCTCTCTCTGTAGCCCTGGGCTTTGTTTCCTCTCTCTTTGATGATAACAATTAAAGGCTCTCTTGTCAAATCTAGCCAGAAAATGCTGACGTTTTGTTGTGACCCAGGGCACTCATGAGTCGGCTGTCTCAGCAAAGTCTGCAGACAGACCCTCCTGCATCTACAGTGCATTTTTACATAATAATATGCTCTACTGAGGAGGAGCAGTATTACCAGTTCATATTAGAATCTTTTCAAAGTACATTTTTTAAAATCAAAAATTTAGTCGGATGTGAATCCACAATATCATCTACAATCATCCTTCAATAGTATGGAATTGGTTTGTCAAGTGCCTGCCATGATGAAAGCCATTATTTATCGTGTTTTAAATATACTGGAAACGTGTTAGCATGATATGAGGACATCTTTTTTATTATCTATTTATTTATTTATTCATTTTTTCATGGGGCCCAAATCCCTGACATCACCCCTGCAAGTCACTGATTTTCTCTCGTGGTCTTTGGTGGATCAGCTGTCTCACCATGTGTCCAGAGACGGCCCCTCCTGTATCTACAGGGCAGTTTTACAGAATATTAACATCTACTTTATTTGAGGTTAGATTATGTTCATATTTTTAGAGAGTATTAAAAAGTTTTCAGTATTATACGATGAAATCTATTCACAGACATGAAGGAAAAAAATCATGGATCCCTTTGACTCTGCTTATTAATGCAGCCCCAGACAAAAAGCTTCCAGGTAACTTGGTGACTGTACCCTAGTTTTCTTTCTGCTCTCTTTAATAAAATGTGTAATAAATCAGAATGGTTGTTTGTGGCCTCCATCCATCTCCATCTCTCTTCTAATGTCTGGTGTATTTCGTAGCAGGGTTTCCTCCGCCTCCTCCTCCTCCTCCTCCTCCCCCTCCTCTTCTGGGTCAGCCGTCTCCTCCAATCCCCGGGCCCTGCAGCTGGGTCTGCGGCGTAGCCCCGCCCCGGCCCCGTCCCCAGCCTCGTTCTGGATTCGCTCCAGCATTATAAATCCATTGTCCGGCTCGGTTCTCAAGCTCTGCGGTCCGCTCCTCGTGTTCACCTTCTAACATTTCAGCTCATCGTTGTGTAAAACTTTCGCAGTAACAATGAGGGAAATTGTGCACATCCAGGCTGGTCAGTGCGGTAACCAGATCGGTGCCAAGGTAAGAAAAAAATATTATTCCTCTCATTCATAAATATGTTTTTATCTGACTGGTGAAAACGCCCCAGATTCTTTTTTTTATTTGATAATTTATAGTAATAATAATAATAATGATAATGATTTTTTTTAATTCTTAGAAGAGAACAAAGGACTCAATGTGCTCAAATAAATCCGCACTTTTTAAATAAAACCCAACAAATATCAGAAAAATATCACTGCTGAATTGTATTCCCAGGGTGTTGAATTCAGTTTAATACTTTTCTGTGTAATGTTCTTGAGCATTGCGGTAACTGGTGGGTGGGTGTGGATCAACGGGCCGTACTGGCATAGAAATAACGGTATAACGGAGCTGTTGTGTCTCGTTTTGTTCGCACTACACCGGGCGTGTCTGGGTCTCCACAGTGGAGATTCAACTGACCTCAAGACATTGTCTAAGAAAAGAGGAGGAGAAAAAAAATCAGCCCTATTCTTCACTTGTCAGAGCCCTTCAGTGTGTTCTCCTGCACTCCTCTGGTTTCTTTGTCTCCCACAGGCTGATATGACTGGTATTTCAGACAATGAGATGGAGCCAGAATGGGAGGCCTACATATATTTTTTTCCCTCAAATGACTGATAAATCAATAGACTGTATTGATCAGCTTTTATCTCTGCAGGCTGTAGATGCAGACTGTGCTGTTTCAGCTGGGGATAGTGGAGATGAGGCAAGGGTGTGGCATGGATAATTATCAAAGAAAAAGATCCACCTTAAAAAAACAACAAGTGATGCTTCATTTTTCTTACTGTCATCATCATGGTTTTTTAAACATTAAATCAACATATCCACTCCTTTAGTTGAATTTTAACACACATTGCAGTATATTCTACATAATACGACCCTCAGGCGTAACATGACAATACACACACCCACAGTCTAAGACTAACATTTGGAGTTTGCTGGATGTCTTGTCGGCCTGTTATTATCCGCCTCTGATCATCTCCTTTTGTTTTACAACTGATCATTTGCTACAGACAGTGTATGTTTAAGTGAGACATCTCAACACACACAGGAACCTTACACTGGCAATATAACGCTCCTCTAAAAGCCTATTATCGACCACCCATATCAGCCTGTTAAGGGATATATCATTATAGATTTGATGCTCTATATTGACAAATTTTTTTTATGTCCAGTAAAGCAGTAAAGGCCAGTCTTTGTAATCAATGGCTTTCCTCTCCTAACCAAATTAGGGGTAGGGTGGGGGAGGAATGGAGGAAACAGCTGATGCACAGTGGGTGAAGTCATTGGGTTCTCGATTGACTTAATGTGCAATCGCTGCCAGTGTCTTAGTAGAGTATTAGGAAAAAGACACAAAGGCATATTTGCTGTTTTGTATAATTTTGACAATTTTACAACTGCACCAAATATTATCAACTGTTTTCTACTCTATCTTTAAAATCTTTTCTTTTTTCTTTTTCTAATCTACAATCTTGTGCATAATACCAGTAGGCTTATATTGCCTTTTGAAGGGTGCAGAGCTATTTGCATCTTTGTTTGAGGTTAGAATGAGGTTAAAATATCTACCAGTGGCCCAAAAGTGAGGGCACTCATTTGTTTCCATTCCCGCAGGACTCATTGACTCAGATGTCCAGTGGATATGATTGACAGAATTGCTGAAGGACTGCATTGTGGTGAATTGGGTCAGGGTGTGGCATTGCTTTCCTGCTTATTGTCCTCATTCTTTCACTATGATTGTTTTCAGTCTTTACCAATAGACATCTATTGCATTGCTGTCAAATATTTGTCATTTTGGAGTCTCTAATAGGCTTTTAAAAACAAAACAAAAAAAAAAACAGTGTCCCTCCTCTTTGTTCTTATTAGTCTGTGGTCTACTTAACATTAAGGTCACTTAGTTCATTGTTGTTTTACATGGTTTAATTCAAACGTCATGATATTTGTTCATGGCTAACTCCCAATCTCTTAAGTACTGAGCTTCAATACAGCCAGCTTATCCAGATTACTCTAAATCCTACTTTTGCTGCTGTTAGCAGAAAATCAGACTGTATAAAAAGGAAAAAATAATGTATTAGCTGGAAGATATCAGAAAAATATGTGCATGCGAACAGCAGTCAGGCACGAGGATTTAATCCAAGCATAAACTCTTAAAGATCCATGCATGGTCTTTAAAGAGTGAACAAGACACGAATACAGAGCTGAATATAATCAGCTTCTTCAGTGTGATGTGACTACCAGAGTGTATTTTGAGTTTTGCCTCTGGAGGGACTCAGTAGCCCCTTTGTGCTTCCTCCTTTGCATTTCACATCTGAAAGAGTAGCATTCTGCTTTGTCATCAGCCAGTGACTATGGAAATATTAACATCTGCATTGTATCAAATGGGTTGAAATATATCTTGAATGAAATACTGGAAAATTTCTGTCATTGTCATCAGACTTCAGAAATGCAGACCCAGTACTGTTTTTCTCATTTCAAAGTCCCTGTTCTTTCAACCGCATTGCTAATGGGTACATGCAGACATTTATTGCAAGTAACTGTCATATGATACCTTCCATTTTGTGTCTGCAGTTCTGGGAAGTGATCAGCGACGAGCATGGCATTGATCCCACAGGGACCTATCACGGAGACAGTGACCTGCAGCTGGACAGGATCAGTGTTTACTACAATGAGGCTACAGGTTAGCTGATTACATACAAACTGACCTGGACATAAACAGTCCATTATGTATTAATTTATTCACAATGAAGTTTAACCTTGGTCATGTTATTACTTTTTCATCATGCATGGATTTTCACACTTGATACTAAATATGCATTATTAAGCTGGTATGCTCTCTGTCCTCCTTTCTCTCTCTTTTCTCTCTCTATCTACTCTGGATTTTTTTTTCTGGTGGAGGAGGTAAATATGTGCCTCGTGCCATTCTGGTGGACTTGGAGCCTGGCACCATGGACTCTGTGAGGTCTGGGCCATTTGGTCAGATCTTTAGGCCCGACAACTTTGTGTTTGGTAGGTGGATTGAACTTTTTTCATCCTTGAATGAAACCTTAAATGAATGGGGAAGATATGATGGTTCATGTGTGCATCCTCCTTCCTTTCAGGTCAGAGTGGTGCTGGAAACAACTGGGCCAAAGGTCACTACACAGAGGGAGCTGAGTTGGTGGACTCAGTCCTAGATGTGGTCCGCAAAGAGTCAGAAAGCTGTGACTGCCTGCAGGGCTTCCAGCTCACTCATTCTCTTGGTGGTGGAACTGGATCTGGTATGGGAACACTGCTCATCAGTAAAATCCGTGAGGAGTACCCCGACCGTATCATGAACACTTTCAGTGTGGTGCCTTCCCCCAAGGTAACAAACCCTTGTGACAGAGCATGATAATTCATCCTTTTAATTATAGTTTCTCTTGCCTAAGGATTGCTTCTTCTAAAATCATGGGACTGATAAATTATCCTTTCTGTGTGTTTCCATCCTCAGGTGTCAGACACAGTGGTCGAGCCATACAATGCCACCCTGTCTGTCCACCAGCTTGTAGAAAACACAGATGAAACCTACTGCATTGACAACGAAGCACTGTATGACATCTGCTTCCGCACTCTCAAACTTACCACACCCACCTATGGAGACCTTAACCACCTGGTGTCTGCCACTATGAGTGGGGTCACCACTTGCCTACGCTTCCCAGGTCAGCTCAATGCTGATCTCCGTAAACTAGCTGTCAACATGGTGCCTTTCCCCCGTTTGCACTTCTTCATGCCTGGCTTTGCCCCTCTGACCAGCAGAGGCAGCCAGCAGTACCGTGCACTCACAGTTCCAGAGCTCACCCAGCAAGTGTTTGATGCCAAGAACATGATGGCAGCATGTGACCCACGTCATGGTCGCTACCTGACCGTTGCCGCTGTGTTCCGTGGACGCATGTCCATGAAGGAGGTTGACGAGCAGATGCTCAATGTGCAGAACAAGAACAGCAGCTACTTCGTTGAATGGATCCCCAACAATGTCAAGACCGCAGTCTGTGACATTCCTCCCCGTGGCCTCAAGATGGCAGTCACTTTCATCGGCAACAGCACAGCCATCCAGGAGCTGTTCAAGCGCATCTCCGAGCAGTTCACAGCTATGTTCCGCCGTAAGGCCTTCTTGCATTGGTACACTGGAGAAGGAATGGATGAGATGGAGTTCACTGAGGCTGAGAGCAACATGAATGATCTGGTGTCTGAGTACCAGCAGTATCAGGATGCCACTGCTGAGGAGGAGGGTGAATTTGAGGAGGAGGCTGAAGAGGATGCGTGAAGATAAAGATGTGAAGGTCAAGACAACAATGCCAAAATGAAAAATAATCAAGGATCAACCACAACAAGAAACAAACATAGTGTCAGAAGCAATGCTAGAATTAAACTTTAGAATACATTAGATATCCATTGTCAGTAACTTCGAATAAAGTTGTCAAATGAAAACGTGTTTTCCTTCTTCATTATTGTTTCTCATTAATTAAATTGTCCCTTACTACAGATACAGTAAAATGAGCTGTCAACCCATGCATATGTTAATTTACTTAGATCTTCTGGAGCTTGTTAATGAAATCATAAATTGTTTCCTGCAGCTTTTAAAAAATAACTGCACCACTGAATTTTGTTACACATACATTATTTAAAGTCTATTTCTTCAACATCTAAAATGGTTCAGCAACATCAAGGTTTCCTTAGAGTAGACATCCAAGAATCAGATATAGGAACTGTAACATAACTGTAACTAGTGTGTTGACTTGTGTTGACAGTTCATTCCTTTACTTTCTTGGTAAATTCCACTGGCATTTTCAGTTGAATAACCTCTCAGCTGGAATGTCAGTTTCTGCACATAAAATTTGACATCATGGCAATGTGTATTGTTTATCTGTTGCTAGGAAGCCCATTTCAATTTGATGATTCTATGATTCTGGGCAAGGGTATTGTAAGGCTGTTGTATTCCAAAATAACAAATATCTCCCAAAATATTAGTCCTATCAGCTTGCCATTTCCGCTAGCCTCTTCTGTGACCAAAAATACTTACATATGCCAAACTGCAGCAGTCAGCTCCTTCCAGATTTGTGCGATGCCCAAGACACACACACTGTCCACTTCCCTTTCATAATATAAATATTTAAACAAGAATGCAGATCTGTAATAATTAGAGGCATGAAATCACCTAAACTACATATTTTCACAACTGTGATAATGGGCATGTGACATCCATGAACATATTTCTTGCATAATCACTGTTTCAATACTCTTAACAGCTTAATATTGCAGAGCACACATAGAATCCATATATTCATATAATTTAATATCAAATCACTTAAAAAATATTATCAGGAATACGCTATGAAACAGATTTATGTATTAATACTGTGTGATTTTCTTTTAAAAATCTTCTGGAAAGTGCTTCCCGCAATGAAATGTGTGATGTTTCTCATGTTTTCTCTGACATCACCACTGGTTGCTAATATTTCACAATAATGGTCATTTGGGAGTTACAGTAGCCTGTGTGCTGGAGTGACTTCAGTGTTTGAGCATGCAGTTGACCTAAGCACTACAGCAACATTATTGAAGCCCAAACTTGGAGTCATACAACTCAGATCTGAACATTAAATCTCTAATCCTCAGGTGCTCAATATATTATAAGGACTTACCCTTATGCTCTATGGCAATTTAAAAAAAATCGGTAAAATTATATCATATGGCCCATTACAATAGTTTCTGTAATGTATACAACCAGAAGTTAATTAAATAGGACACATAGATAGTTTGAAACCAAATTACTGGAAGACCATTACGCCAATGTACGGCGCGAAAAAGTAACAAACGCAATTATTTTTTAGCCCAATCAGATTCGTGCTGAAATCTAAATGTCCAATGGAAGAAGACATTTTCATCAGTGACGGTTAAATTGACCAATCATATAGCGCTGTGACGCCCCCAGAAGGCGTAGCCAATCCTCACTAGGAAGTGCGTGAACATTTTTATTTATCTACACCGAACAAGGCCAAACGTGAGGAGGTGGGTTTCAGATCATAGCATACTTGTATATAAAAGCTTACTTCAGCCTAAGCGAAGGACAAGCACACTATTCACCCACTGTTGCATAGATCCTCAGCTAATTTAATCTTGTGTGATTGTATAAACTTGCTCTTTAGTTTTCAACATACTTTCCCTCAGTTATTTTCTTCTGCAGCGTAGCAAATATTTTTTGAATGGCAATAATATGTATCATTCATATAGAAGTAGGAAATGTATTATGAAATTCTGAGATTAACGGTCAGATGCTCGGCTTGTTTATACTGACGGAAGTTAGAAATGTATGTTGGTTTTTGACGGTTGTTAATGCAAACCATCAGCCAACGTCTTGTCAGTGTTTCTTGACATTAGTTCAGGCAATACGTTGAACCTGATTCAGGAAAGGATACAATAACATTTTTGGTATTTCAATGATATAAGGAGCACAGCAATAACATTATGAGCCATCACTTAGCATTTATGCTAACCTAGTATGTCTGGACTTGTCTACAAACGCACGAAATCTAGTTTATGCTAACATAGGTGGAATTAGATGGTAATGCTACAGTTTAAATGATAATTTCTGTGTTCATGGACAGTCATCTTGGTTTACACTGAGTGAGGAATGGATGCAACTCAGATGATTTGTGACTCCCACCTGGAGTCAGATGAGGACGAAAGTGAGGAAGAGAATGGCAATAGCAGAGGACATCCACTGGCTAAACTGTGCATCTTAAAAAATGAACATGTCCCTGAGGCAGGTGAGTGCATAACCTCAGCTGTTATTGTGTTAGATATATCAGATGGCTTTTGTTTTACACTACACATTGTGGTCTTGCATGAATATGCTTCTTATGGTGGACTGTCTTTACCATCCAGAATTTCCCCTCTTTTTGGGAGATAATGTGCTTGGTCGTGACCCCAGCACCTGCACCCTGCCCTTGCTTGCACCCTCAATATCCAAGAAACATGTTACAATCTCCCTCTCCATCTACCGGACAAGAGGTCATCAGAGTGAAGTTGAAGCACTGGTTTGGGACCACGGAAGCCTCAATGGGACCCGTAAAGGGCACTTAAAGCTGACTTCTAATGTTCGGTATGCTCTCAGTGAAGGTGACAGTTTAGTACTAGCAGACATCCCATGTCAGTATGTCACCTGTGCTGCAGATACACTGTCCCCTCAAAGGGACCTGAGGACTCCTGTGAGCAGGAATTCAGGGGTAAAAAACAGTTTGCCTGATGCCTCAAGAGAAAACAGAAGTGACTCTGGTATGGGAAGTAAGAAAAGTGTCAATGGTAGCACAAAGGCAAGGGTGCCGTTACCTGATCTAGAGGACACAAGAAGGACTCCTGCCAAAACTAGTTGCTTGTCCTTTGAACAAACTCCAAACCAGCCTCAGGGGACCCTAGTACCAGACTCTGACTCAGACTCAGATGGAGAAAGACGGACAGGAGGAGACAGAAAGCACAAGATTGTTGGTATGTCAATTAAATTGGTATGTATAAAAAATGCAGCCATGTTTGGTTTACCCTGATCTCCTGAAGTGGATTTTATTATCTCTTGCAGTGTCTGATTCAGACTCTTACAAATCCAGTCCTACCTGCTCTACGTTCTTGAGTCCACCAAATAAAATTGTCCCTGAAAGGTATTTTTGCAAAGTCTTACTACTTGCTTTTTTACATATATGTTTAGGGCTTTACAACATATTGAAAAGGTCATGTGACAGTGTGTTTAATCACAATTATAATCCATTTTTTTATAGAGATCTTTAATTACTGTTATGGAATGTACTTTTTGTGTACAGGCTGACTAGAATCAGGTGATAGATTTCACATTTTAGACACTTAATGCACAATATTATTTTAAAGGTAGAACAGTCCCCTTTGTGATCATCAGATATAATGAAAGCTTGTACTTCTATGCAGCTTATTTGTTTTTGTGTATTTGTTTTCACTGTTTTATAGTGAGGATGAAAGTTCCATCACCCCCCCTTCCTCAACTAAAAATAGGCCATGCAGACATGTCAGCTTCAGTACGGAGGAGACAGACATGAATGTGGTGCGACAGCAGCTACAGGAAAAAAAGTCACTTGTGATTATGGATGACAGTGAAGAGGAGGAAGGAAGTAAGGAAGAAAGAGCAACACCAGGAACAAAGCCTGACAAAAGTGGACAACCAATGCCAGTGAACCAGGAAAGCAGTGCCAGTCTTGCAGTAGGAGATAAATTGCCTGTCTTTACACCAGCACTGTCTACAGATGTGATAGCTCCATTTAATATGGACAGTGACACTGATGTGGAGGAAGAGGAGGAAAGGGTGGATGTAGCTTCTGTGACCTTGAACACAAATAAACAAGATGACCAGCCTCCAAGTACAGTCCAGTTTAATATGGATAGTGATACAGATGTTGATGAAGACAGTGACGCTTTAGTCAGCGGGCCCAAATCTGCACTTTTATCTGATGACGCCACCAAACCTCTTGTTCATGTTATTCAGCCACAGGGCATCAGCATGGACAGTGACACGGATGTGGATGATGATGGTGATGATGATGATAATGTGTCAAAGGCTGCTAAGACAGCAAACCCCACATCATCTCAGGCTGCACACACAGCTAACTCTGCCCTTGTAACACAGCCAGAAGATTTCCACCTAGACAGTGATACAGATGTTGATGAGGATGAAGAAAAGGAATGTGGAACAAATGTTATATGCTCTACAACAAGCAAGACATCTGCTGGATCAGTTTTGGACAAAACTGGGCCCGAATCCACATCTGTTGCTCCTCACAGTCTGCATCTTGACAGTGATACAGATGATGAAGGGATGCCTGGCCCTACTGTCAGCAAACAACTGGTGGGGTCTGACGTTACACATACCAGTGCAAGTGCAGGAGCTGATCTAGAGGATCTGTCTAACTGTCACACAGCTATGGAAAATGAGGGTCTTCTGGTCATACCTGTTGCTATCACAACCCTGTCTGCCACTTCGGCAGCTGCTACTCAGTTAGATTCTGATGCAGACACAGATGTGGACGAATCCAGCAAGCTGCCTGCTGGGAATGGGAACAATCTAGCAGACCTCAAACTGAACAGTGATATGGATGTGGAGGATAAGGAGGCAGGTGGTGATCAGATCCATGACCTACACAGAGAACAGACACCTTTGTTGCCAGTTCCTCTACTGCAAAAGTGCTCTACTCCTGTACAACAGTCAGGTAATCAACCAGTCAATCTTTAAATGAAAAGTTCACATGTTTAGTTGTATTAACATGTAATAGCTTTATGATAGATAATTACCTGAACTATTTAGAAATAAGGGTCTCAATCAAAAAAATTTAAAATCATGTAGATAAACTAGCATGAGATCATGTTTCACCACCACTGCTGATTAAAATATGACTCAGAAATTCAGAATGACAACAACATAATGTACATATAAATGCATTATGTGTAATGCCATCATATTATTTCATTTTAATGAACATTAAATGTTAATGTTAGCCAAAGGACACGACACCACTGACAGCTGACCAAATGAAACAGGCCATAAGATTGAATGAAATGACAGATTTTTCTCAATGTGAACATTGGTGGAAAGATTTCATGTAATGCAAAGTCATGTAAAGTAACAGAAATTACATGAGGTATATGGGTTTATTTTAGATATTCATGTGAATGTCAATATGAAATAGCTTGTGGAGTGCTATATTTTATATTTTCATTCATAGGTACGCTAAAAACAGAACTCTAGGTAGCTCTGCAATTCAGTTCACTCTGATTGGTCAACTCTACCTGTGTTGCAATGGCCCATAATGACCCAGTAATGATGGTCGCTCATAGTTGCCCCTGTAAGTAACATAAAAGTTTGAGAGACTCCTCATAATTTTCAATTTAATTACAATCTCTAAAATACTACTAAAACAAATATCTTATGCATATCATATCACTTCTTCTTATCAAATATTGTGTAATGGGAAATTAAATGATGAAATGCTTCATGTTGTGGTAATAAACCACACAGACATGTTTAATGTAAAATCCTAAATTTGATATGTTGACATGCATTTTTTTCCAGAAGAAGTAGAGGAGATGGAGACTCAAGCGTTTGCAAGTCCATCATCGGGGCCATTTAGATGTGAGTAAATGACTGAAATACTGTTATTAAATTAATTAAATAATCAATAACTACCATAAACAACACCAATTAAATGTTAATTTTCTTCCCAACAAGGTGTCAAAATATTTTATGTAATATTCTAACAATTTTAACTTATCTCATCTGTTGTCTAGATCTCCCACCTGGGAGACCTGCGGCATTTTGTTTGTCCTCAGACAGCCAAGAAGAAGAGGACTTTACGGTAGCAGAGACACAGTCCTTCATTCTTCAGCACAGAGATCGTCAAAAATGTTCTCCAGATGACCCCACCCAGACATCTGGCCTTGAGTCTTCTGTTAATAAAAAGGATGGCTCATCCAGCACAGGAAGGACGTTCCAGCTGGAACTGTCAGAAACCAGCCAGCTGCAGTGTCAGGCCCAGGCTCTGGCCACGGACAGCACTCAGCCCTTCAGTGTCAGTGAACATGGGGGTGTACATTTTGAGGAAACACAACCATATGCAGATATCGTGACTGCAGACCAAATCTCTGGAGAAAATAAGTCATACTTGGAGGCTACCCAGGCCTATGGAGGGGAAGTCGGGTGTTCAATAGGAACAGAGAAGGAATTACATGTAGACTTAGCCTTACAAGCAACACAGGCATATATTCCTGACCCATACAGTGATGCAGAGGAAGAAACAGCAGATGAAACTCAACCTTCAGCCCCATCCACCTCATCCACCCTCGCTATGGCAGAAACCCAATTAATGCCGGTTCTTGGGACAGAACATAGTCCAACAGAGGATGTTCAATTATCTTCTTTACCACAACCTTCAACAAAAGAGAAGGTGGACCAAGGGGAAGCGGCTCCATGTGAGCAGAGACAGAGTGAAGTTCAGTCCATAGCAGAAACGCAGCCTGTGAGCATCAGTAATTATGAGGAAAGAGAGGATTCACTTCCAGTTTTAAGATGGAGAAAAGCAAAACAACTTAGACCTGAAGAAGAAGAGACACAGACAAGTGTCAATTCAGATCTTTCTATTGCAGAGACACAGCCCATGTGCATCAGTAATTATGCGCAAAGTGATGATGATTCCCTTCCAATTTTACGAAAGAGAAAAGCAAAACAACTAAGACCCGAAGAAGAGGAGACGCAGACGACTGTTAATTCAGATCTTTCTGTTGCAGAGACACAGCCTGTATGCACCGATAATTATGCACAAAGTGATGATGATTCCCTTCCAATTTTACGAAAGAGAAAAGCAAAACAACTTAGACCCGAAGAAGAGGAGACACAGACGACTGTTAATTCAGACCTTTCTGTTGCAGAGACACAGCCCATGTGCATCAATAGGTGTGAGGAAAGTGATGATGAGGACTCGTTTCCAGGGCCCAGAAAAAGAAAAGCAAAGCCACTAGAACATAAAGATGAGGACACTCAGTCACTCACCAATTCTGAGGTTTCTGGTATTCATGCTCTGCCAGTGGAAACAAAGCCATGTGTGCAGCCTCAGGAAGAACAGGTGATTCAATATGAAACTGGAGTCAGTGGAGTAAATAAAGAAGACACACATAGAGTTGTAAATCCTGTTGCTGAAACTCAGCCCATGTGCAGCAGTAATTATGAAGAAAGTGATGGTGAGGATTCAATTCCAATTTTAAGAAAGAGAAAAGCAAAGCAACTTCAACCTTCAGAAGAAGAGACGCAGGCTCTTGTAACTCCGGAGCTCTCTGTTGCTGAAACCAGGTCCATGGATACAGGTGAGGGTGCAGAAAGTGATGAAGACTCAGTTCCAGGTCCTAGAAAAAGAAAAGCAAAGCGACTACAACATAAGGATGAGGACACACAACCACTCACAAATTCAGAGGCTTCTGTGATTGATTCGAAACCAATAGAAACAAAGTCTTGTGAGCAGCTTCAGAAAGGAAAGGCACGACAATGTGAAGCTGGGCCCAGTGGAGTAAGTGAAGCAGAGACACACAGAGCGGTAAATCCTGTTGCTGAAACTCAGCCCATGTGCATCATTAATTATAATGAAAGTAATGCTGAGGACTCAGAGAGAAAAGCAAAGCAACTTCTAGCTGAAGAAGAGGAGAAACAGGTAGTTGTAACTCCTGAGGTTCCTGCTGCTGAAACCCAGCCTTTAGGTACAAATGAAGATGTGGAAGGTGATAATGAAGATTCAACTTCAGGCTCCAGAAAAAGAAAAGCAAAACTTGGTTCTGAGGCTTCTGCTTGTAATACTCAAAACCAAACAAAAGATTCTCTACAGAGTCAGAGAAATGAAGAGATGCAGACGGAAGCTGGAACCAGTGGAGTGAGTGTTAGAAATAGAAGAGGAACAAGGGCAAAAGTAAGAGAAGAGGAGGAGGAACAGGCTAAGAGTTCAGAGCCTCCAAAGAGGCAAACAAGAGGGAAGGGAAAAACTTCTAGAGGAAAAAGAGGGAAATCCAGGCCTGATGATAATGAGAGTGAGGAAGAGGAGGAAGCAGAGCAGGCAACAGGGGCAAATTCCAAGAGATATGAAAAAGGCAAAGAGAAAAGAAAACTGAAAGAACAGGAAAGAAAAGAGAGGGGAGAACAGGAGAGGTTAAAACTTGAAGAAGAGGGAGCAGAAAAAGAGAGACAAGAGATGGAAAAAAAGAAACAAGAAGAAAAGGAAATAGCTGACGGGATACAAAAAGAAAAAGAGCTGCTAGAAAGACAAAGAAAAGAAAAGGAGACATTAGACATAGAAGAGAAAGAGAGAAAGGAAAGGGAACAAAAAGAGCAAGAAGAAAAAGACAGACTAGAAATGGCAACGAGGGCAGAGGAAGAACAAAATAGACTTGAAGAGGAGAGAAAAGAGCAAGAACACCAGGCGAGACTGGAAATGCAGGAGAAGGAAAGGTTAGAAAAACCAAAACTGCATGAATCCCATGAAATCAAAGCTGTCATTTCTGAAGCACCTGACAGAGGTCGAAGAGCAACCAGAAGAACAGCTGCTGTTTCGTCTACAACAGAGTCTCAACAAGAATCCTCTAATGCAACTGGTGATGATTGTCCAGCCAGGAGAACTAGATCTCGCTCCAACTCTTCCAATTCACTTAGCTCAGAGAGGTCTGCTTCCAGCACTAACACACAGGAGAGTAGAGGAAGAGGCAGAGGCAGAGGCAAAGGCCGAGGAGTAACGAGGACCAGTGAGCTTTTACAGAAAACTACAGCTAGAAGCAGCAACAGGAGGAAGACAGTGCCTTCAGAGCCATCTGCTCAGACAGCAATAACAGAATGGGTCAGTAAGGATATTCCTTCTCCAGGAGGCCTCTCTAGGTCCAACTCCTCCAACTCCCTCAACTCTGAGATTTCCAGCTGCAGCGTGAACTCTCAAAGCAGAGGAAGAGGAGGCAGGCAACGAGGAAGAGGAAGGAAAACTGAGACTGAACCAGACTCTGTTCCTCCCATCAGCAGTCAGAATGATCAGCAATTGGTCCCAAGAGTTACAGCCAGAGGTAGAAAGAGCAGGGCATCTGAGTTACCTCCTAATCGAGATGAAATAAGGACAAATGCCCAGCAGCCTAGTACCACCACAAGGGGGCGAGGAAGAGCCAGAGTAAATCACTCTGAACCTGCTGCTGCAGATGAGGAAAACCAGTCAAATCCAGAGGAAGGATCTGCCAGTGATCCCTCACTTCTACCTCAAGGTAATGACAGGGGGAGAAAGCGAAAAACTGAAACGTGTGAAACTGTAGAAACCCCTAAAGCGCCCCCATTTTCTGATGAACATGATGCTGAGGAGAAAAGAAGAGGAAGAAAGAGAGATTTGGAGAGTGATGCAGAGGAGGGTTCCAGCAGTAAACCTTCTAGAGGAAAGATAAAAGTCCAAAAAGCAGATGAGAAAACAGAGAAAAAAGTTGGAACAACCACAGGTCATGCCAAAAAGAATGCAAATGAATCTGGAGAGGAAGTGGAAAGGAAAGAAGATGGCAAGAAAGGGGATGAGGAAGTTGAGAAGAAATCCAGGGGTCGACCATCCAGGATCCAAAGTAAGAGAAAAGAGAAACAGGAAGAAAGTGGTCTGGATACAGATGCAGAGGCGCAGCAGGTGAGTACTTTATGGAAAATCTGAATACATAGGCTGTTTTGATTGTAGTACATTAAAGCTGAAACATTAATCAGATAAAATGGAAAGCTGGGCACTTTATCCAGGAGCTTGTGTGTGTATTTTAAGACCCTAGTGCATTTCTGTTCGTGACTCAACTTTTTCATCATTATGTACAAAAACACATCTGAGACTGTCTGTTAGGCCCTTAGCAACAAGAGTACTCTGATGGTTTGTGCATTGCCATTAACAGATTAATAAAGTGGTTTAGTGGTTATGTGGTCACTTCTGTTCTTGTTTTTCACTTTTCCTTATTCTCTTTTCTTGTCTGTCTTCATCCTATATGTCTTGTCCGTCCATTAAGCAGCCCCAGACACCGCCCAGCAGCGTTTCCCGGAAGCGACAGTTAGCATCATTAGACTCCTCCCCGGTGGCGAAGACCCCTCGCTCTTCTTGTGCCTCTCCTGTGACTACTGGGCGATCAAGAGCTGCCAGTCAAGGCTTCAAGGTCTGTGTATGTTGTTTATGATATTTTAGCTCAGAAAGGATATTTGACTGGTGTATTTAAAACACTGACACTTTGATCCATTCAGCATAGTTAATGTCCACCAAGGAGACTTCAATGCCATTCCCTCTTCATGTTTTGTATCTTCTGTCAGCTCTGCTTTGTGTTCTGTTTAATAAGTACTTGAGGGCAGTTTTTAAATGATGCACATGTGCAAAAGGACGAATAAAACAATTAAAACTCTCCATGATTCAGCTCAATTTACTCATGTGAAAGGGAATAACATTAAAGATATTTTCCAAAATGTTTAACCCAGCTGGAGATGGATAATAAATTTGCGAGCTAACATGGTTTTACAATCAACAAAGCTATAGTTTGGATTAGTCTGCCTAAAACCAGTGTGTCTGTGATTGTTGCAGGTGCTGTTCACAGGGGTGGTGGATGATGCAGGGGAGAAGGTTTTATCCCGTTTAGGGGGCAGCATGGCGAAAACCGTGGCAGACATGAACTATCTAGTGACAGATAAAGTACGCAGGACTGTTAAATTCCTGTGTGCTGTGGCTAAAGGAGTTCCTGTTGTTACCACACAATGGCTGGAGAAGGTTTGTGGCAAATCAGACCATCTCTAATTTCTGATATACGAATGTGGTAGCACTGCATGTGTACAGAGATAGACCTGAATACAAGCACTAGTCAACTCCTCTCTTGCTGTGTTTTAGAGCGGTAAAGCAGGGACCTTCCTGTCTCCCAGCGCTTATCTTGTGAAGGACCCGGAGCAGGAAAATAAGTTCAACTTCTGCCTGCAGGAATCTCTGAGGATTGCCAGCAGTCAGCCTCTCTTACAGGTACTCCAGCTCTGTCATCTCAGTGTTTTTTATTTATTATATTCTGAGTGAGACATTGACACTGTCAGTGTGGCATTTCCCATGACAGATAGCACAAGGGCGTTGGATAATCCATGAGAACAGGAAGTCACAGATACTGAGTCACACATCATCCTCAGCTTTAAACAAACAAAAACCCACAAACATTTTTCAGCTGTAAACATGGCTTCTTACTAAGTGCAGTACAAGAGCATAGTGTTTATTGTGGACCATTACACTGTGGCTTTTACTGTTAATGTACTGATTATCTTTTATGGGTGCTTAATAGAAGGAAGCTTACAGTAATTGTTCCGTTTTTGCAATGGCCATCCTAGTCTTTGCTGATTTGTCAGAGCTGCAAAAGGATAGTTTGATATCATATATTATGCTGATCGTCCCAAAATAAGGCAACACTATACATTTGTAATACCAAAATCCATTACAAAGAGCCCTTATATTGATTTTCTAAATACGGGCAGAGAAAATATATTTGTTTACATCTGTCTTACTGTGCCTTTTGTATTCCTTTCACTACCTGTCTTTTAGGGATATGAAATCCATGTGACAAAATCAGTGAAGCCTGAGCCAGTTCACATGAAAGATATTATTTCCTGCAGTGGAGCTACATTTCTTCCCAAGATGCCCTCTTCTCATAAGGTATCAGCAGAACTTAAGACCCTCTTGGTGTTATCTCGCATACAGACGATTGACATTGGATGGTTTTGAGTTACATGACAGCCCTCCCTTCTTCTCTCCCAGCCCCAAACTGTAGTGGTTTCCTGCGAAGAGGACTGGCCCCTCTGTGGGCCGGCTGTCACGGCGTCGATCCCGGTTGTCACCGCCGAGTTCATTCTCACTGGGATCCTGCAGCAGAAAGTGGACTTTGAGACCCATAAGCTCTCTGGCCCTGCAGCTACTCTGCAACCTGCAGGAGGGAGAGGGAGGGGCCGAAAGAAGACCTAGACCTTCCAACAGAGACACCTGCTTCACTTGTCTTGTCATCTATAGACTCTGTTTAAAATCAGAGACCGGAATTATCACTAGTGAGCCACCTAATCGTCTGTTTGAAAGATCTGAAGAATGCATTAGTCTGAAGTGAACACATTGGCTGTGTTTACTCATATGCTTGTGTTTTGGATGCACGCTGTCAGCACCGGTGGAATGTTTTCCTAAATTAATGTCAGATGTTTGAAGCTAATTTCTACATGTTTATATGTAGCATCCTGTTTTGCAAAAGTGCTCGAAAGAAACAAGATAAGTGGTACATTTAGGAGAGCTAGAGGGGAGGAATGTGTCTTGAATTTCCCAATATGCTCTCACTATAGTCCTCTGAGCTCTGTTTCTGCCTTTTAGATTTTACAAAGTGTGCATTTCAAAACTACAGAAACTACAAGTGATGTTGCTAACTATCTATATACCGTCCTTTCCAGCTGCTCATGTCACCTCCATGTCCACACCTCCTCCTCTTCCATCACAGGCTGTTTCTAATTGCAGATAATCTCTGTATTTTATATCTTCTCTCTCTGTAAATACTTTGGATCATAACCAAGATTGAAGAGGGAGATGGTATAAATCATGCGTGGCAGGGATGTGTAACCAAAGGGATGTCTTTTAAAATCTATCCGCTTCCTTGGGCAGTGGATGAGAGAACTTCCTGTTCTGATGAGAAGTGCATAGTAATCATGAACCTGTTGTTCCTGTATCTCCATTAACCACCACCTACTCCATTAATGCTTCAACCAATCCTATTATCTCCAGCGATGAGAGACATGATGTAGGCACCTGAATGCTGATGCTGCTTCTGCATTAGTGGTAGAGTGTTTGTCCTTGACATCAATTATCTTGTGTGCTCCTCCTTTTGCATACAGCCTTCATGACATATTCGTATGTCCAAACAGTCTGCTGTCCAGGCTTCACAGTTGATCCTTTTCCTGACCCACTGTGAATCTGTATCAGTGCTCTTTTAAAAACTTGACACCACAGATTGTAACTTTGATTTTTAGAACTGTTAACTAGCTATAATCTTAACACCAAATGTGTGTTTGAACAAGATTGTAGAATGTGATGTGCCTGAGCTATTGTTAAAATCATGCAATCTTTTCTATACTGTAAACATGTATTTACATATGCAACCGCCATCTTTTGCATTTTGGTGATTTAACGCTATGTATCACTTATGATGCTGACCTGATGTGGTTTTGTAATAAATGCCAACTTTAATTTGCATTTAAGTGTGGAAAACATTCATTGGTAGTTCATTGGTGTCATATTCTATTTCACTTTCAAGTCAGCCTGTGTTTTTACACATCGTTCATCACCTTGAAACCTCTTCAAAAGGCAGTGATAGCCTGGAGTCAGCTTACAACACAACTGAGCCATTTGTTTTAGCAGGGGATATATTGTCCCCCATATGAGCCTCACCACTTACCATAGTGTGTATTTTAAGTTTCAGCTCAAAATACTTCACAGATCATACTCTGTGTAATGTCTGTCTACATATGGTTTTCAGTCCTTTTTCATGCAGGCTGTGTCTGTTGTGCTGAGCATGTTCTTTTCCGGTCAGTGCTTTGAATACCACCATGTAGACACCTTGGTAGGTCATGGCAGGGATCTACACACATATTAAAAGATTCTGCCACACCTAGTTAGAAAGTGTACGAAGAATGAAAAACAGCATGGTGGTGCAGTGGTTGCCTCCCAACAAGAAGGTTCTAGGTTTGGCCTGCAGGGGTCTTTGTGTGAGAGTTTAGATGTTCTTGTCATGTCTCTAGGTAGTTCAGCTTCTTCCCATCCACCATGCACTGTGCTAGGTTAAATAGCCAGTACATGTAGGTGAGAGTGGATGGTTAGGCCTGACCCTAACCCTGACATGTCTGTGCTGTTATGAACTGGTGACATGTCCAGAATGTACCCTGCCTTCATTCAGTGGTAGCTTGGATAGGCTCTAGCACCTCCATAACCCTTGTGAGGGTTAAGAAGTTCAGAAAATGAATGAATGAATGAATGAATGAATGAATGAATGAATGAATGAATGAATGAATGGAAAAATCTTACTGTACATAAAATAATAATAATAATAATAATAATAATAATAATAAAAAATAATCCAACAGCACTAGAGTCGTAGGCTAGACTTAAATGTTTTAGTTTGCAGCCTTCATCAGAGTCCTCGGGGCATTTGAGTGGTTCTGGTGGATTCTGGGGGACTGGCTGAACTGAATGACTATAGGGTTCATTGGATTAGGATTTTTGATACTTAACTACCAGATTTTTTTTTCATGGAAAAATGAATGAAGAACAAACTTTGCTGTTAAAATAGTGCTCTTTAATGACAGCAAATTTGATGCATTTCTTTCCTTAATCCAGTCTGACTCATACTGGACTGTTCATTGTTAGTCCATGTAGTAGCCAGTGTCTGCCTTGTGTTGATAGATAATCATATTGCATTAAAGCCTCCTTGTAGTTTAGATACTGCCATTTCATCTGAACACATGATAAATCACATTTGCACATCATGTCTGGGCTCTCCTGGGTTCCATCCATCTTTCTGCTGTCTCAGCATCCTCAGTTGGATGTCTGTCTAATATCTCCTCATAAATGAACCCCAGCCCCCTCCTCTCTGCCCACCTTGCTGTCAGATGACCGTAGGTGTGTTTTGTTTTTTTTAGGGAGGGTGGCCGGTGTTTCCCGACATGAGTCGAGTGGTTCCGAGAGTGAGCAAAGCCCGACATATTCTGAACATCTTCCAAATGTTGAGCCCGAGTCGTGAAGTGCTGCTCTTGAGGGGGGAGAGGTTGAAAGGGAGGGAGACGACGACGACGGAGGAGAAACACGCACCGTTCACAAGCATTTTCACCTCGGAGAGCATCCCGGCATCTCCGCAGCTCCAAGCAGCCGGTTAAAGGTAGGTGAGCAGCTGAGTGCCGGTATTTTTATCCCCTACCTTCACATCCATGTGCAGATGCATGTCCTAAATGTGCCTGGTGCACGACGGGTTAAATTCTGCAGTTTTTTGGTTTGATGCGCTTATCGGCTATCCTGGCCCCGGAGGTGACTGATCAGACTAGAGTTGTGAGGTTTATTCTTAACAACACATCTGACTGTTATTCTAAGGTGTGTGATTATAGACTATCCAACCTGGTTTACTGTCTGAGCAGTCCCGACATGGAATTACCTCACTGGATATTTTAGGCTCATTTTTCTATAATTTGGTGCCACTGAAGTGATTTTTTTTCACCTGCAACGACCACGCCACAGTGTGAGTTAACATATTTAATAAAAACAGACATAGCCTTTGAGGAATAATGGAAGTGAGGATGGGGATGTAAAAATGTATAAATGCCACATAATTTGGCTCTTTCAAAGGTCTTATTTGTAAAATCTGAAAAAACTCTA
>JAPTYQ010062853.1:0-27831 GCA_029814465.1 Ostorhinchus cyanosoma
TAGTTTGTTTTCAGGTGTTTTGTGGAGGAGGACCAGAGGAGCCATCAGATACTGCTGCTTCCCATTGATGACGTTTGCCTTTACTCCATCCAAATTCTTGTAGTCGAGCAGGAAAATATTGCCGTTCTGTTAGAAGCGAAAGACATGATATGACACTGAACAAATCAGACGTGTAAATGCAAGAAGCCTACTTCAATTTTCAAATTCATTCATTCATTCATTTTCTGAACCCACTTTATCCTCACTAGGGTCACGGGGGTCGCTGAAGCCTATCCCACCTACTTATGGGTGGACCCTGGACATGTCACCCAGTTCATCGCAGGGCTGATATATCCAGTCATGGAAAAAAAATATCAGACCACCCCTTTTCTTCAATTTCTTGTTCATTTTAACGCCTGGTACAACTAAAAGTACATTTCTTTGGACAAATATAATGATAATAACATAAGCTTTTAATTTCAGAGCTGATATCTATCCATTTTCCATGTTTTCTTAATAATTATTATTGTATTATTAATTCATAATAATAACCAAGATCACTTTGGTTCTTACATCAATATCTATGTCATTGTACTGACAAAAACAGTGCTTTTATTCATTCCAGGTTTTCTTTTCTGTCTGTTTTAGTCACATGATACACACAGGAGTTAGTACTTGATTGCATAACCGTTGTTTTTTGGTGACTTTTGATGATTTTTATAATTTTTTTCATGACTGTAGAGACAAACAACCAATCACCCTCACATTCACACTTATGGGCGATAATAGATGAACCAGTTAACCTATCAGTGCATGTCTTTGGATAGTGGGAGGAAGTCTGAGTAAACCCACGCAGACACGGGGAGAACATCCAAAGTCTACACAGAAAAGTTCCGCCCCCATCAACTGGTGTTGGAATCAAACCCAGGACCTTCTTGCTGAGAGACACGAGTGCTATCCACCGCACCACCATGTCACCCAATTTTTACATTTATCATGGAAAAAGCATAATTAAAATGAGAAAAAAAACACTGTTTCAGTAAAACTCATGAGACCATCACCTGCATTTCCTTTGCCAAAGTAGTTTTACCATCGGGGAAGACCATGGTGTCTGTGACAGGGAAGTTATCTGGTAGGACTGTGCAGAGTTCAATCAACAGGGGGTCGACTCCATTTAGGTACTGGTATCCGAAAAAAGCATCGTCCTTCCAGTGTTCTTGGGCGTAGTCTGAAAAAGGTAGTTGTACAGAAGAGCTCTCATCTCTGAGGGGGTAACTTTTAGAGTCATCAGAGCAAAAAATGCAACATTGAGCCTGTTTTCGTACACACCAATATTCCGATCCTTATTGAAGTTATCAGATTAAACAACACAATCTGATGTGTTTTTATCAGATAACAGCCGTAATCTGATTATGATAAATCAGATTAACACACATGGATTTCTCCCTAATACTCCAATATTTTACTGCATATACAGGTTGAGCAGATTTATTTCATTCTTTTACGTCTGTGCATGTGTAAACACAGTTAAAATCGTAGAAAACCAAAGTTACATTGTCAAACGTTCGAAAGACAATAACAGGAAGCTTGAGTCTGCCGTCACTATGTACGCACTCCGAAGGAAATCTGAGAAACGACTGGAGCGTCTAAACCATGGTTTTCAATTATCGCATTTCTTAAGTGCATGTAAACACATCAGATCTGATTATTACAATTATTATATTATCAGATTTTTATGGTTATGTAAACAGGCTCATTCTGATACATATTATTAACCCGCTCCCCTGAAGGAGGCGAAGGGTATTGGTTTTGGTTCGTTTTTTTTGTTGTTGTTTGTCAGCAACTTTATGCAAAAACTACAGGACCAATTTCTATGACTTTTTCAGGAAAGGTGCCAGGTGGTCCAGAATAGATCCTATAAAATGTTGGTGAATGTAGGTCAAAGGTCAAGGTCAAGGTCACAAAAAATGTGTTTTCACAATGATAAGAGGTAGGGTAAATCAGACGTTTCCTTTTCATTCCTGCAGACTCAGTTTTGCATAGAGCTTCTTTTTGCGCTCACTGTTGATGTGCATTAACATCAGAACCTTGAAGATTAAATTTGTAGACTCTAGGTCAAAGGTCAAGGTCACAATGAAGGTCAAAATAAAATTTTGGATATAACTTTTAAACTATTCATCTTAGAAACTTCCAAAGAGCACCAACATGCTCATCTTTCAATTCTGCATCTTGTGTGAATAGATCTTGACCTATTGTTGAGCCAAGAGGTCGAGGGTCACTCGGTCAATACCTAAAAAAAAACGAGTGGTGATAGAGACTTAGTTACTATTAATGACAGATAGGAAACCTGGCATGGACTTCAAAATGGCATCATGACCTTTGACCTTGAAAAGTCAAACCCATAGTCTCACGTATTAAGAGCTAAAATGTTTGTGAGGGGCGGGGTTTGTTGTGTCCGGCATCACTTGTTCATGTAGTTCTTGTATTTCTGACAAAACTATCAAATTATGTATCACCGTCCGCAAAATAAAAAAAGCTTATTTACGTATTTTAGAACCTATCAATAAAACATATCAATTTATGTCAATATTCATATAATATCAATAGCATTGTACAGTACCTGATATGTCTGATCGATTGCGGAAGAACACTCTTTTAATATCATCAATATTAGTCCAATTCTTCTTGCAATTATCCAGCCCCTTCAGTTTCAGCTCTGTCAGCCTAGAGAATAAAAACAATGGGAAACCCGATGCTATGACACTTGTAATCATTTTGATAGATTAGATAGATTAGTAAAAAAAAAAAAAGAAAAGAAAATGCATCCGTTAATATCTGACAGAATCTAAAGGCTTTACCCGGCGGCAGCAGTGAATGCAAACTCCTTAGTTTTGGTGAAGGAGAATCGGACCTCACAAGGCAGAGATAGAGGATTTTCTGATTTCATGCAGTGAGGAATTCCCTCTGCATACACATCCCAGCTGTGAAAAAACATAGTATGATACACTTTAATAAATCTTTACATGTGTAATACTACTATGGAAGTAAATCTGTCTCATCAGATTTTGAATTATAAAAGCCATAACATTTTTAGCACTGAAATGAAGTATCTGTATTTTTGGTCTCTGAATTCTACTGTGTTCATAAATGTAGACAAATTCAATGGCTTTTAAAATGCGAAATCTGACGAGACAGATTTACTTCCATATACTACTTATCTTAGATTTATCACATTTCTTGTAGATATTATTTTTGATGAGTTTAAAATAAAAATCCAGTTTCACCGATAATCTTGCCCTCGTTCTTTCAGCTCTCGTTCCCTGGAGTGCTTGCCAAGATGGTTGTCATCCATGACTTTCAGTGCTTTGAAAAGACAGGTACCAACAAGATTTGCAAAAATAAATAGCATCTGACTCTTGACATGGCAAGATTTTACAGGACTTTGTTGTATTTACAGTAGTGGGTGCAGTGAATCAAGCAAACAAGTTTAAACAAACCTCTTCCCTCTCTGAACCGGTGAACGCTCTTGTCAGTGATCCATCTATAAATGGGAAACTTGTAGATTTCTCCTTCTGGGGATTTAACTTCAACTTTGTCAACGAACCAGGAGTCTTCAGGGAACAAAGGGAGCCTCTGTTTGTCTAGTTCTATCAGTACTAACTTTCCCATAGAAGGAGGGCAACACACCCAAAACGAAGAAACCTAAAGCAAAGACAGAAAAGGTTTGGGGAAAAAAAAGCCCCTGAAATGCATTTGCAAGTGAATATATGTAAAATGATAAACGGTGAGAAAATGTGAAATTTGTGAAGACCAGGATGATTTAAATGTGTGGAGAGATGCAAATTAGGTTGTTAAATGAGTCAGGTGTAGTAGTGTGATTTTGAATAACCTATATGTGTTGACTTACCTGTGTTTCTTTTTTGTTTTTGGTGATGTTGGGTGTAATTGCACATGTGCCTGAATGACCACATTAAGCTGCTCGCTCTGATGAATGTATGAAGAATGGTTGATGTGTTTGTTGCTTGTATTTTATTTAACGATTCACTTCTTTAGCTGCGATCTACACATACAGATATATAAGTTTTGCTGAGTTTATATCAGTTTCTCTACAGTGGTTTTTCATTTTTTATCCATTGTGTGATACTTTATAATTACAATTACATTAGTCGCTTTTCCATTGGACATACGCGCAAAACTTTGCTGATATTTACTAAATGTCGAAAAAACAGAAGTATGTAAAGTCGTTTTTTCCATTAAATCAAAAATGCGATGATTTGTTTATTTAGTGTTGTGGGATGACACGAGACGTCATTCCATAAACATGGCGACAAATGTAAATATCATGTTGATTTACAGATATATTCATTGTTATTCTATTTTACTTTTCTATCCCATGCTAAATTTCCTGGTGTGTCCACACATATTTTCCATGTTTCTTTTAAAACTCTTCTTCTTCTCTTATTGTAACGTCTGTCAACATCTGTTTTTTTTTGTTGTTGTTTTGTTTGTTTTATTCACAAGACTCTAGTTGCAGAAAAAAGGTCTTTCCGTTGCAGTTTTGTGTAATATGCTACTTGCACTACACCCGAAAAACCACCTCTTGCAAGCACAAAAATTTTGAATCCAAAAATGAGACTTTTTCCATTTGGTACATTTTTATGCTTAAGTTATATTCTCAATGGAAAAGCGAGTAAAGCTAATATTTTAGTTCCTGCTGATAACTTCCAAAATGCAGAGCGGAGGAGGCACATGGAGAAGAACCGTCCAGACTTACGGCTCCGTTGTAGAAGGTTGCAGCTCCTTTTAAACCAGCCAGCCATTTGCGGTCACTTTCTCCATCTGTGCCCACCAGTTTAATAAAGATGTTGTTGAAAGTAGTAGCACCAGCAATGTTACCCGTGTACACTGTCACTGTGTAAGTCACCATTTTCAATAGAAAGCAGAAGAGTCCTAGTGGAGAGAAAATAACAATAACCATTTTCAGCAGATCAGATCAACTATGAATCAATGGTGTGAACAGAGGTGGTGGTTGAATAAGTCTGTGTGTGTTCATTTAATACACACAGATCTATTCCATGCTATAAAAACGATTGTCTGCAATGAATGTTGTCAGTTTAAAGCTGCTTTCTTCAACGTCTGAATGCAGAGTAAAGATTTTTAGTGAACTTTATTCCATTTCTGCTGAGCATTATCCTTGTTAAATGAATAAATATCTTAAAAATAAAAACTGAGATGAGTCTGTGTCCATAAAAAAAGTAGTAGAGTTAGTCACAACTACAAAGACACTGGATTATATATATATAACTTATCTGTTCAGTGACACCATCACTTTTGAAATCTGAATAGAATATGGACACAGATTCTGACATGTTACAGTCTAGTACAACTGTTGCTTTTAGGAACCTTTAAAATAAATTAAATCCTCTCTCTTACCTTGACAAAGTGAGTAAGAAGCTCCTGTGAAATCTCATCATCGCTGAGTCTTATATATATGTAAACATGCACGGGGGGGGCAGGTCCAGTTCCAGTTCCAGTTCCAAAGACCATCCTTCTCATAATGAAATGTTCAACATGTTGAAACAGCTCATGTTTGTTTGAAAGTGATGATGTGCGGATATGAAGCAACTTTCACAAAGCATTACACACAGTGACGCATTATACAGATCTATACAGCAAATGCTATGATGAAATAACTAAACGACTAATAGTGCTTTCACATACGCTGCAATGATCATAAAGTTCCTGTGGTTACATAGTTTTGAACAGATTAACTATCGACATGTACTTTAACTAGTCACAGGAAGCTCAGTTTACCAATGCAAGACCACAACTGAGCAGCTGTTTCCTGATTCAGGCAAAATTCAACATGCATTTGACAAAGGGGATGTTTATTTAATACACTTTGGCACTTTCACACCAGTTTTAGCAAAATACACCAGATTTCTTTTTCAACTCAAATTCGCTTTTTCCATTCATTCCTTGTGTTGAATGAAATCTTCAGTTTTTGTTTTTTTTTTTTTTACTAAATTAAGTGGACTTTAGTAGAATATTGCACAAACAAATAGCTATAAACATATCTATTCTGCAAATTAGTGACATTAGACATAATTAGCAAAATAGCAATTAAACAAATTTTCAAGTCTCAGCTCTGTAGATTATTTCATTATTGATCAGTTCCTTCAGTTGACAGTCCAAGTGTGATCCAAAATGATAAAAAAAAAACTGTATTATTTTAATTATTTTAATTATTTTAATCATTTTAATATCAATAAATTAAAGCGCCGTTACTGAAACAGTGCTTTGAAACTGATAATAAAAACAAAAAAAAACCACACAAAAAGAGATGTAAAAATGACTCAAGACTACCCCCAAAAACCCCTGATGTGTGTGATGCAACTTCTGGTGTTAAAAATCTACACACTGTCTTTAATCACTGTGAGAGTATTGAAGACATTGGTTGCAAAAAAGTTTGCATTTTGTTTTAAGTACGTTTTTAAATCCCTTGAGTGTACATTCAGAAAGAGTGTTGAGCAGCACCTCATTATAAAAACAGTGGAATACTGAGGCAAATTTATGACAGGGTTACAAAGGGTTAATCCCTCCACACAAATGCTCACTTTGACAGGGTTTACTGCAAATGGGGAGACAGAGTATTTTTGTGAGTGATATTTTTCCATGTACATAAGTTCTTGTAATTTGGGTTGGACTGATCTCGACTCCAGGTCATGCACCCCTTGCTTCCTCTGTCAAATCATTAATTTGAGTAATCACTGATTTTAAGAAACTAAATTTCAAAGACAAGGCATTAATGCTACAGAATGTTTTGAATCAGAATCAGAATTCTCTTCATTGTCCTCTGGAGGAAACTTGTCTTGGACTTCGGGGTCCATCGGCTACAACAGGGGTAGGCAATCTTGGTCCTCGAGGGCTGGTGTCCTCAGCTCATCATCCAGCTCTGCAGAAGCCAGATAATGTAATGGCTTCCAGGTGTGATGGAAGAGGGAAATATCTAAAACATGCAGGACACCGGCCCTTGAGGACCAGGATTGACCACCCCTGGGCTACAACAATTAAAACAAAACCATACATACACTGGATACATACATCCTGTAACATTAGTACAGACAAGGACAATAATTGACAATTTATTGGCTTACTGTGGTGTCAGCATTGTCGGGGTATTATCATTGCATTAAGTCCTGCAGAAATTGCACTTTTGAGTAAAGTGGCATGTGCATTAAGAGCGTACGTACCTACTTTAACTTATATTCTCATTTGTATCTTTCTAAATTTAGTTGAAAAAAAAAAAGAATAAGACATCTGTGGCATAGTAAAAGAATATATAAAAGTAATTTCCTAAAACCACATTGGGCACAAGTATTAAAATGAAAAAGAAAAGTTAGGATCATACAGTGCAGTTTAAATCCTTTGCTGTGTTCAATGCTTGTTATGAGATTTCACCATGATACCACAGTATTTCTTCAACAAGCTTATGAAAACTGTTCCAAACCATTTTCATTACAAATCTAGCAATAACTTCATCATTCACATCATTAGTCAACTTGATGGTAGCCTCTGTGACCTAATCCCTCACATCCCAGACCTTGATGCTGAGCTTCACAGACACTTAAATTGTTTCCATGCACATTTTCACTGCCCAAAAGCACCGAAAATCACTGAACTCTCAACACTTTCACCTCCATCACACTCTGCAGACCAGGATGCACTAGGGTGACCACATGTCCCACTTTCTGTGGGACTGCACGGCATTATGACCATTTTTTTCCCTCGTCCCATAAATTGAGACGATGTCCCGCATTTGATCAGCTCTGGCTCTCCAAAGTGCAGTGGCCTTTCTCCAAACATGACTTTCATTTTATAGCTGAGAGCGCTATCACCATTGGCTGTGTCTGCTGTCAATCAACCGACATCGATGTGGGGTCAGGAGTTCATCTACCTGTCGTCAGTGTCCTCCTGACTTCTGCCCATTGACACAGAAAATGCAGCTACAGAAAAAAGTTTATACTTGGGTGAAAGCGATGGGGATGATTCACAGAGGCTCTTCTGCGAACTACGTCAAACTTCTTTCTCCATCACACAGGGAGGTGAGTATGACTTGAAGCGACACACTGTATGCATGTGATGTTTGGTTAGATTTGATCCCTATATTCCCTTTTGCCTTTTTTTGAATCTGGAGTTTGAACTGAGAAACTTGAGGTGAGAAAATATGCTTTTGTTTAGTCTATGGATATTTATTTTTTGGAAAATTCCACAGGATATTTATTTTATCTTATTCTATTAATACTACTGTGTAAGCTCTTTATCGTGCGGGGTAACAAGCCCACTGGTCTGCCTGGTTACCACTTTATTATGTTAACAGAGGGTTTCGCTGTTATAAGGGCAGGTAGGTCTGGTCACAAAAGAACAAATCCAGGAGCAGAGGCAACCGTGTACATTTTATTTTAACAATTAATGGAAAAACATTTTCAACTTTAAAAGCAAGACTAACAAACAAACTGACCTGAAAAGTCAAGTACTTGGCTGATACCTTTGCCAGGTCTCCATTGCAAAAGACATTTCTGATCTCCATGGAACTTCCTGGTTAAATAAAGGTTAAAAAAAAGTGTGCCAAAAACTTATTAAAATTATTATGAACCCATAAAGACCGAAACAGCCACCAACATCCAAAAGCATCTGCTGATCAAAAATGTTTAATACCTATTGATCCACTAATCCTATCAATCCATGTAAATAATTGGTGTAAAATGCAGTTTGTCATCTTTTCATAGTAAATTCAATTCAATTTTATTTGTAGAGCCCGATATCACAACAAGATTATCTCACAGGGCTTTACAGAGTTAATTGGATGTAAACAAACAACACTCAAAGTCATCAGATATGACCCATTTGGACACTTGGAGACGCATGGAGACACTTGGTTTATGTTCAGTTAATGATATATTTAGCTGAAAAAGTCACTTTTTCTTCAGTTTTCTGTTTCTGATATAATAACCATCTACTTGAATCTGAGCTTTTATGAACATCTACATAATCAGTGAATAAATATAGGAAAATACCTGATGTTCACTGAAAAAAATGCTAAATACTTTGGATAATGTCATAATAAATGACGATAAATCATTTAAGAAAAGCTAAATATAGAGAAGTGCCACAAAAATAACACTGGGTCTTTATGGGTTAAAACACACTGTTTACTGCAAGTTATCTACAAACAAACAAACAAATCATCTACCCACATGTGGTAGAGATTCCATATACTTCAATGTAGGAGCAAAAATCTCAGATTAAATCAAGTGAGATGTAGATATAAAGACTGAGCCTGAAGAATGGGTCTGATATTTGAATGCCAATGGGCTTTGAAGGTCAAAGGTTTACAGACCACACTGCAGATGGACTCAGTGCTTTACCCCAGAGGTAATGATTATGCCAGTGGTGCGGTGGACAGAAATGGAAATGTCATTTAAGCATTTAAGTGAGTCATTTCATCAACCTTTCATGTTGTGACCCACCTGGCAGAAAGGTCCATAAATTACTGACATTCATTCCATAACTCCAACCACGAATTTTACGCCTGATGTTCATATGATTATATTTTTTATCTAGCAACAGTAAGTGCGAGGTGTGTATTTTTTTTTATATTCGCTAATAGTTTAATGATGGATAATAATAATAAATTAAAGCCTTATAAAGATAGGGGTGATGAATGGAAATTATAAGACAGAGATTAAAAATGATAACTCCTAGGCCTTCGAATAAGGGAGCAGGTCATCTCCAAACATCATCATTTTCCGACAGGATTTCCAAACAGAATTCTTCATCTTCTCCACTTTTTCTCTGTGGTTTCCAGTGTTAACCCATAAAAACTTCTTTTGTGACACTTCCAAAATATTTTTTCTCTCAATATGTCACTTTTCTAAGTGATTTATCACACGTTATTATGAAATAACCCTCTGTATTTAGTTTTTTTTTTTTCAGTGAACATCAGCTATTTTCCTATATTTAATTTACTGATCATGTAGATGTTCATAAAAGCTCAGATTAAAGTTGACAGTTATTATATCAGAAACAGAGAAAACTGAAGAAAAAGTGACTTTTTCAGCAAAAGATATCATTAACTGAACATAAACTAAGCATATCCATCCACTGTCATTGATCCAGCCCCATGGGTTTTACTGGTGAATCAATGTTGTACAAGTTGATGGTGTTTCCATGGTAACTACGGTGCCTCTGAATGTCCAGATCGGTCATATCTGATAACCATGAAAAGATGATAAACAATTTATTTACATGTGTTGATAGAATTAGTGGTTGAGAAGTTATTAAACATATTAGATCTGTAGATGGTTTTGGTTGTCAGTGACTGTTTTTATGGGTTAAAGGGTCATATTTTGCAAAACCCACTTTTATTAGTCTGGTTCATTTATTTGTGTATTTGGACCCTAATAGTTCATAAAGTTTGAATATAAACCCTCCAGGTGCTGCAAAGCTATATTCATTCTGGCAAAAATCGAGTGGATTTCTACAACCTGTTTTAATTCCTACTTAATTTATTACGTTTTATAACTAGTTATGTCACGACATTTGCACATATAAGATCAAGACTTCTGATGAACATTTCTCAGCGTGCGACATAATTGTTTGTCATCAGCAAACTGTCTCAAACTGAAATAATATAAATGATTAAAAAAAAAAAAAAAAAAAACCCCAATAAAATCAAGAAGTCCATTACATATGCACCTGTAAATGTTCATTAATCACAGAAAAAGCAACGATTACAACAAATTTAACGTAAGTACTCATATGAATGAACTCATACACAGTTTGAGAAGGGACAGAAAGACGCAAAAGCTGATCTAGTCCTGCCCCTTCCTTAATTTCAGTGTCTGATTCATAACCAAATATATTTCCTTCATCGGCTATTTATCACATTAAATCAGAGAACAAGGAATAACTAGTCACAGCACCTTTATATTGGTTGTATCATTTTGACTTGGTAATTTTAAAAGTAGCTTACAAACCAAAAAAGTATGGCCACCCCTTTTATAATCCATTATTTCAAAAGTATTCTAACCCAGCTAGGCTTGAACTGCTGCGTCTATCACTTAAATTAAGCGTAACAACTTATTTTTCTCTTTTACCCTCCAACACATGGAAAGAGGACATCTTTTTAAAGCGGGCTGTTGCCTGGGGGCAGAATCCCTGCTGAGTTCTTTAAATCTAAGTTAGGCTAATTTATTCCAAAAAAGAAGAGAATTGTTAATCATCAATATACTGTAGTTCTCAGTTCCATAATGCTGATGTGAGCAAAGTTATTTTTGTGCACTGAAATGTCAAAGACTGATTTATGTAAAACACAGATTCTGCCTCGGTTGCTGTCCTACTGTCGTTCTACAAAAAAGAGCAACAGCACAGTAGGTTCTCATTATACCGTACATCAGACCAATAAATTTCCACCACTGACAAAATAAAAGCGCTTGCTCCTTCTTATGTCAAGGCTTTTCAAAGTCAAAAGACATATGGCTGCCTCAGGATTTTCAGAGTTTGCCATATCTGACAAGGTTTAGTCCAGGCTGGATATAGACATCCCATCCTGTAAATCTGTCACCAATGTGTCACTGACTCCCATCAGACACCAGGGTACACTGCCATGTCATTCACACAAACAAAACAAGCTGAAATGAAAGGATCAAATGTTGGGAAACAGAATAATGACACATGCTCTGATTCTGAAGCCGCTCCTGTTTTTTTTCATAGATGCTTTTTGCCAGAATCCAGCGAATGATCAGAGGGGTTTTAAAGAACGCTGTTTGACCCTGACTCTGCTTTCTCTGCTCTGACTGACATAAGGTTGTGTACAGAAAGAACACACACTAAAGCTGCTTTTCCACTAAAATTAGCGGGTCAGCCTGCATTTAAAAAACCTGCATCGACCCGCTAACAATCAGCATTTGGCCTTTCTCCGTTGACCAAAAAACGTCAAGTCTGACCCCCGCTGGTGACGTCACCACGCTGGGATCACGTCGATGATGACGTTACAAGTGCGACAGAATTCAAGTAAGCAAACAATGCAGAGCAACATGGAAGCGAGTCAGGCGCTGGTCAGTGTTCTTTCTTGTTTTATACTTTTGTCCGTCCTTAAAATGGTCAAAAGGCTTAATTTGAATGCAAACAGGGCTTTGTTGTGGCGCGTAAAGAAAAAAAAGAGCTTTGTTGTGGCACGTGCTGTTAGTGGGTTTAAACAAGTTTTTTGGCCAGTGGGAAAGGGGTATAACATATGCATACATTCAAAAAATTTTAATAAAAAAAAAATTACAAAGAAATTGTTTTGTCAGAATATCTGGCTCAAGGAAAGGTGTGATCATTATTGGATTACCAGGTTGTTCTATTGTAGTGTTTGTGTGTATACATGGGGGTGTGGACAGATGTAGATATAAATTGATGTGTATGTATATGTGACTGTATGTGTACAGGTTTGTAGGGGGGTATTTATGAATAATCACAAGCTAATGTTTTATATTATGTCTGAGGACTGGAATTGGGGACCTTTCAGGCACAAGTTATTCCTTTTTCTATTGTTCAATTTTTAATCTTTTGTGTCGTTTTATTTTTATTTTCCTTATGTTTTGTATTATGTTTGTGTCTGAAATAAACTAAACAAAATTCCCATAATGTCTGTCATAAAGAAGCAAAACAAGATAAGAAATCAATAATAATAGTAATATATTTTTTTATAACAGCCTTTCAGGACACCCAAGGACACTGTACAGCACAGACAATGCATAAAATACACAGAAGTAAACAAATAGATAAAAGAAAAATTGCAATACATAAAAATGAGAATGCAAAATGGAAGGTGGGTAGGATATTCTGAGGAGGTGAGTTTTGAGTCTGGATTTGAACGTGAGGAGAGAGTCACTGTTACGGACGGATGGTGGGAGGGAGTTCCAGAGCCGGGGAGCAGAGCGGCTGACGGCTCGGCCTCCCGTGGTGCTGAGGCAGATGGGGGGGGGGGCACAGTGAGCTGGATGGAGGAGGAGGACCTGAGGGAACGGGCTGGACTGGTGATATGGAGGAGGTCTGACAGGTACTGAGGAGTGAGATTGTGGATAGATTTGAAGGTGTACAGAAGGAGTTTGAATTCCATCCTGTTTAACTGGGAGCCCATGTAGTTCCTGGAGGATGAGGATGGAGTGGTGGTCGGAGGGGGTTTTGGTGATGATGCAGGCGGCAGAGTTATGGACCACTTGCAGCTTATGGAGGGGCTTTTGGGGTAGACCGAATAGAACAGAGTTACACACTGGAAAAATCTAAATCTTACTAAGTGTATTTTTTTCATTTCTAGTCAAAATATGTCATCCTGAATTAGAGTCTGGACTTTATGGAGGATAATCCATGTGTGAAAATGATGTCTCATTCTCCCTGTCACAAGCTTGATGATCCTGGCATTGTCCAATCTTTCTCAATCAATCAATCATTAGTTCTAAAGTGCTTTACAACAACCAAAGCTGACCGAAGTGCTATACAATAGAAAAATGAAGGTAAAAGCATCCCAAATAAATGACAATAACAACAATACAGTGCATTGTCCTGTTAAAACAAAGTACCGCAGTACAAAGTCGAAGGCCAATCCGAACAGATAGGTTTTAAGGTTTTTGACGTTAAAGGCATGAGAGGCTACTTACTGAACCTTAATGTGACACTACATCAGCATTATGTGGCAAAAAACATGTAACAGTGAATGTCTCCTGTGATCAAAACCAAAGGTGGTGCAGTCAAATATTGCATGTGCAATTTTTTTTCGTCAGGCAGTGTACATTCACTGAAGGAAATTTGATTATAGTGATACCCCCCCCCCAAAAAAAACAAAAACAAAAGAACAATGGAATAGGCTGAATCTGATCGAATGATTCATGTTTGGATGTTATCACTTGCATCTGAGTCTTCCTCCGATGTAACATGAACTGAGATTAGCATAAAGGTGCACTGCTAAGATAAGAATCAGCAAACCAAGCTGTTGAGCAACATTAGCAAGACATAGAATAGCAGTCTTTTGACGCCTTCACTCTAAATGTTTTGGTGTACGTGTGAGAACATCTTGTTCCAGGACGACATGACAGGGCTCTACCCTCTGAACAGTGACGCATCGTTGCAATACTGTACTTCCTGTCTCTGCGAACATTGGCTGGTGATATATTACAACCCTGCCAAACTTATGGAAATGCCCTATGGTTTCTGAGATATATGAAAAATTCACAAGTGTAGAAAAGAAAAAAAAAGAAAAGAAAAGACTTTATAGTCATTACACCAGTGCAATGAAATTGTAGAGCAAATGCTTCAGAAGAGATTACAGAGAATTTTGAGTTCTCTCCCAGGTTGTATGTGTTCGGAGACCTTTAGGAGTGAAAGACTATATAAATGAATTCAATTCCAGTGGTTGTACTAATGGGTTGACAAACCCCGCTAAGGAAAGGAAAACAGACAGACCCCCCACCTCGTATGAAGAATGGTTTTCGGAAATTGGTGGGTAGTCTCATATGAGCTACCTTTCTGTAGAAGAACTAAGAAAATTGGAAAATTCAAATGAAGCACATATGAAATCTACCATTACCCAAATCAAAATAGATATTTAATATTAATGTGTCTGTTTATGAAATATTTTATTGTCTATTCTGGAAAATAAATGTTAACTCTTACTCTTGATTTGTTCAAATTTGTTCTGTTGCTGTGGTTTACTTTTTATTATTTTAATGATCCTTTTTTCAAAGATGTGCACTTTGACACATGACCTTTGGACAATGAATGTTTTGCATATTAAAAAATGAACAATAGCAGCAAAATTAAAGCAAAAAAAAATAAAAAATACAAGACAGGTCATCTTGAGGTCAGGGGTTTAACACTAAAATACAAACTACAGGTTTGCATGTAAATGATTCACTAAACTCAATACATTAGATAATTATTATAAAGAATGATCAAATGTAGCATCACATTACTTTAGCGCATGAATATTTTCTAGTTTTACGTGAGACTTGTGAACATGTTAGACATACTTCCTTTAATATGAGGTGTGGCACCACACAAAGCCTGTCTTAGTCAAAGACTAATTCCTAAATGAATGATTCTTTATATAGAATCGTTCCTGAAAAGAAACACTAGTGTGCATGACTGCTTTCACCATGGCTGCACTCTTCATGGCGTGGCTGATCACTACAATGACACGCCCACTGGACTTCTGGAGGATTCCTGTCGCAGAACACTGCACCAGCTCGCCATCAGAGCTGAACACTGTGCCAAAGAGAATGTTGATGCTGCCAGAAATACAGCCTCTGCTGAAACTGGAAGCAGTGAAGGTACATGTCAAAATATTATAGAGACTGTTATACAGTTGGACAGACACCAAAGATACAGTCAACAAAAGGAGACCATGTACAGTCAGTGATCACTGAGAGACAGTTTTACAGATTGACTTCCATTTTAAGCAAGTCCATAAGATAAGATAGTTAGATAGAAAACCCAGACATGTGTAAAAGGAAAGGTGGAGGAACAAAAGCCTCAGAGAGAAGTATTTACAACTAGTGTGTTGATGTGTGGGGATCCACGGGTTGTAGATGTAGTAGTTTTTATGCTGCTGTGTATTTGTACATGCTGTACCGCATTTATCCAGCAGTCACTACCAAAGCATTCTGCCATACCAACATGATTGTAAGGTTATTGTATTCTAGAATTACTAATATCTCCCTCTGTTTTCGTTAGTCAGTCCCCTGACCAAAACTACAGAAGTATGCCAAACTGTAGCAGTCAGCTCTTTCTGCAATTTGTGTGACCCCCCCCCCAGATACACACACACAAATAGCACACACCTTCATCATGGAAAGCACTTGAAGAAATACATATGGTGCAGCTTTTAAGCTGAAAGCAATCGCTCTGTCCATCCAAGAAAGAAATACAGCTGCTGCACGTAAGCTTAGTGTTAATGAATCAATGGTGAGACGTTGAAATGGCAGCATGAAGAACTGACTCAATGGAAAAAGACAACAAAGGCTTTCAGAGGTAATAAAAGCAGATGGCCTGAAGTTGAAAATGTTCTTGAGGACTGGGTGAACACACAGACAGCAGACGGCCGAGGTGTGTCCACTATGCAGATCCGACTGAAGCCAAAACAATCGCCAGTGAAATGAATATTGAAGATTTGAAAGGTGGACCATCATGGTGTCTCAGATTTATGAGATGAAAAGGCCTGTCCAGACTGAGAAGGTGTGTGACAGAGTTTTTCTGAGGCTGTACAACTCTGACATTAAAGAAGACTCCTGCAGTGGTTTCAATCACAGGAGGAAGATGATTAAAGCCAACAATGACTTTTCTGTTTGGTTTAATCAGCTGTTTTACTACCGCGTTACAGGCACCATTTAGAAACAATCAGTTAAGGTATGTAAATAAATATTTGTAAAATATTTGTGTGTAAATATCTCATGTTACAACGTGGACATTTGCAGCTTATGGTCCGGAGAGGCTTCTATAAGTAAAAATATATTTTCTTTAAAAACTAGTGGGTGCAACCCTAATAAAAATACCATTACAGATGGTCATGAAACAAAGAAACAACTTACCTCATAGTGCAAGAATATGGAAATCAATACAAATATTTATTCAACACCAACAAAAAAAGTGTAAGACACACCATAACACTGCTAAATATAAAGAACACTTCTTATCAATTCAGAACACTATAAATCACATAAAATCGGTCCCAACTAGTTTGTCCCAGTGCATGCTGGGAAACTACACCCAGTTGCTCCTCCAACACATCACAATATTATGGGGCAGATTGTATTATATTATTTTAAGCAGCAGTTGTTACTGTTAATAAATAGGTAGTGTATGTAGAATTAAACCAGTCTTAACAGATTTCACTGGCAACTATTGATTAAAATGTAACTGATGTTCATAGTTTGTATTTACCAACACTCCAAATCCTTTTTTATAGTGCACTACAGTGAACTTTAATAATAGATGGTTTTTATAATATAGATGAGCTTCAAAACAGGGAGAACAACCTCAAAGAAATGTACCGCAGCAACTCATGAGAAAAAGGTCATATTCCATGAAGTGCAGCTGTTATTATTGCTAAATACTTTAGGAAAGGAAGTGCTCGACTTTCTTTTTAGTTAAGTTCGTCTGTACATACATTTACACCAGGTGTCGCAAACAGAGTTAAAGTTGTTGTATAATGCATTTTATAATCCACTCACTGAAAAACACTGTTGTGGTTAATTTATACTTGAATTTATATGCGCTATAAGCCAGCTGCTCTACAGAGAAAATATCCACCATTTATACAGACAGCTCACAACACATTATCCTCATTCACAGGGTTTAATTTAATCCACTTTTTGTAACTGCAGATGCCCACAACAGAGCAGTGCCTAAGATCACAGTAAAGAGGAACAAAGGTTGCCAAATCCTGTGAAAGTGGTCAAATCCCCTTTGTCCATGTGAGTTAGCCTGAGGAGCCTCTGTCTATCAGGAGGCTCCAGTGTAGGAATTTGGCTAGAGGAAGTGCCCTTTAAAATCCTTACTCTATCCACTAATCCTTATTGATTAATGGCTCTTTAACTCTCCTAGACAATTATCATTCCAGTGATGAGCCGAGGAGTGAGGCTCACTTCTTCCAGATTTATGCAGAGAGGAATTTCTGTCATTTTACCCCTTTTTCTAAATAAAAAACTGCTCATCTGCAAAGGCAAAATTCATTACTTTGCGTAATATTATAATCTTGTGAAAAACTATGAACAAGATGGATAAGAAAGCTATTGAAAGTGGCAAGCAATTTTTAACCACAGGAACTTAAAAAGTAAATTGTCTCTCGAACGGAAGACCTTCATCACTGTGTGTGCATCAACCCCTGCATATGCAAAAACACATAGAAGTACGCAACTACAATAAAATGATTGTCCTTGTGCTTTATAGACACTGTACTGCTCAGCTTAATTAAAGAACTTCCTTTGTATTCAGCAATTTATATCAAACTACATAAATGTGCAAAGCATTGATACTGGACTATTTTTGATATATGACTTTAAAATATCATGCTCGCACCATTTTTTTTAATCATCCAGGCACTCCTAAGAAAGTCATGTTTTGTGCATTGATAAATCTCACTTGTAAAATTTGGTGACTGACTGATACATAGTGAATAATAAATACTGCCTTTGGCTCATCAGGTTCATTTTTTCTTCTGTATGTACTAATTCATTCATGATATTGATATACAGTCACAGAAAAAATTATTAGACCACCCCTTGTTTTCTTCAATTTCTTGGTCATTTTAATGCCTGGTACAACTAAAGGTACATTTGTTTAGACAAATATAATGATAACAACAAAAATAGCTCATAAGAGTTGAATTTCAGAGCTGATAGCCATCCATTTTCCATAGTTTCTTGATAATAACCAAAATTAGTAAAGTTTTTACATCAATAGCTATGACATTGTACTGCCAAAAGCAGTGCATTCTATGTTTTCTTTTCTGTCTGTTTCAGTCACATCATACACACAGGAGTTAGTACTTAATTGCATAACCATTGTTTTTGATGACTTGATGGTCTAATAATTTTTTCCGTGACTGTATTTACATACATACTTTACACATGGGTACATGGTTGTGCAGTGTGCAGCACTTTCGGCCTCACACCTAGAAGGTTCTGGGTTAAATTCTACAATGAACCAAAGACTTTCTGTTTTGAATTCACCTGCTTTCTCTGTGCCACAGTTTTCCTCTGGTTTGTGTGGTTTTCACTGCCATTAAACACAGGTTAATCCTCTTGTCCCTGACCATAACACTGATGAAGATCTGGAGTTTGTTCCTGAGCACCTTCAAATTGGCAGCTCACTGTTCTTAATGTGCTAATGCGAATGATAAAAGGCTATATGTGTATTAGGATGGGCAAAAATGCTAATTGTTGCATTAGAATTATAAAGTGAGTCAACATTTGTATCAACTATGTTGTCTTACAGAATTTTAAGTACAAGACAATCATCGTTTTTGTGACGCTATTGTTATCATGGTGAATATACTGCAAGTTCTACTGATTCCTATGCCACATAAACTCAACTTTCTTACATTTTCTGCTGAACAGTATGTAAACATGTTGTGCAAAAGACAAAACTGGGAAAGCCAAAAGGCCACACAAAGGCGTTAAGCTCAGGCACAGACGCCTGACCTGAACTCCAGTCTATAGGATGTGATGAGACCAATTGGATAGATCTGAGAATCCAAAGTGAATGTTGCAGAATCTGGCAGACTTACCTACAGAACCTCATTCCCTTACATCTGCACCTACTTGTCTGTGATGGAAACCCTGCTGTTTTGCTGTGTGTGTATGATTTGATTTCAAAAGTCTGCAAAGCTCTGACCCCAGTTCAATAGCTACTGTTGTGAAAACACTGAAACTCTGTGTATGCCCAAAGCTGTGCTGAATAAGACCTAGCCTTCTTATACAAACAGAAAGGTTTACTAATTATTAAAAGAGAACAAAGCTTTGCATACCAGATTGACAAGTATAATGCATTTGTGCCAAGCAGATAGATACTATAAAAACAACCTGTGTGTATTTAAAAAACGCAACATGAACAGTTTTTACAAGAGAATTTGGTCTTTACTCAAGGTCCTGGACTTTGACCCAAACAGTTCTGGTACACCTGTGTAACTGAACAAGTACAAACACCTCAGGAAGAAATCTCCCAGCCAAGCAGTCTAACTATGTTTGTGCTCTAAGCGTACCAATGACAGAAACACTGCATGCACAGTGAACACGACATTTTTTTTTGGTGTGCTTTCTTATTTCTGCTTTGATGGAACAAGAAGAAAAATGTTTTGGCGACAGTGAACACTCTTCACTTCCTGTAACTGTATCTATTCAATTAAAGATCTCAATGTCTTGCCAGTGTAGCAGAGTTTTTGGTGGATTAACCAGACATGGTGCTGTAACTCTGTTTATTGTAGACTGGACTGTAACACATGAAAACACACCAGGATAACCACATACTGTCTCATCAGCAGCTCTGTGTGATGGGGGTGCTGGAGCCTATCCCAGCTACCAACAGGCGAATGTAGGGTACATCCTGGACGTATTGCCAATTCATTGCAGGGCTGAGGAACACTTCTAGAATTAGATTGACCAATTAAAGTGAGACAAAATGCTGGAGTTGACTGATTTGGCTGCACTAATCTCCTTCTCTGTGTACAGTAGCTTCCTGTTCTGAATGTCAGGCTTGAAGACAGAACAAAAAACAGTCTGAGGAGAGCAGTGGTGAAGCTAAAGGATCACAGCATGTCATACAGCCTTGTGATGCCATGTTTTGACATATTTGACATATTTTTTTCTGTGCTATTTTTCTAATAATGATTTAGTCATTTCAATACTGTGACATCATTCCTCATGTGCACATACATATTCAACCAAAACAACTGGTACCTCACAAGGTCACAGATACTCAGTCCTGCCCAAAATGAGCATGATTTTTTAAATAATTGAAAATGGCCAAATAGCCCAGGATGTGTAAGATGTAGTGGGACAGCCAGGGTGGATATGAATGTTACAGCATAGGAAAACTAGAGGGGCTTTAACCACAGCCCAGCTCTAATATTCTCTGTGATTTCTATTTAAAAACGCACTGCAACTGGAGGATCTGGATGTTGTGACACTGAAGACAATACAGGAAACTAAAAATCTGTGAAAAACAGGTGTGGTGCACCTTCAAAGTGTCAAAACATAAAACCTAAGTGCTCAAAGAGTCAGATGAGATTCTTCCAACACAGAGCAAAGTGCTCAAAAGCAATGAAGGACCTTGGGTCAAGAACATTTATTTCCTCTATGGTGAAGGGTTTTAAAGAAATGCTTTAAGTGCACTTAATAAACAAGGGTCAGTGTTTCCTGCACATACTGCGATTAATTCATGAGGTAAATGGAGGGGTGGAGATGGAGGCACGAGTCATGCAGGATTCATCCTAAATTAGTTTAAGTTTAAAAGATTGTTTTTTCTTGTGTTGATCATACTGCACTGATGGTAAGTCACGGAGAGTAATATGTAAAGTGTAGCACGCCTTGAGCTCTGTTGCTTGGCTTTTTAAAAAAAATTTTATTTGCAGACTCAAAGTCCAAAAGTTGACAATACACAAACATACAGACACACAAGCCACAGAGACACAAAAAAAATCAGATATACAATGTCAGTCAGTGGTCAGTAATTAAAATACATATAGTCGTTTGTGCCAATATTTCCAAAAGATAGAGGTGTACCTTGAATCACTCAGATTAGAGTCAGTCAGAGACATTGTTCATTCCTTGATCCCTTAAGCCTGCACATGAACTTATTATATAAAATTCCTCAGCAAAGCATGGAAAGTAGGAACATTACATGTCACAAAAAGATGCAGTAACTTGCACTTTCCTACCTTGGATATTTCAACAATATTTTAAGAGCATCATTATATGCAACCTTAATCTTATTCAGCTTTGCTTTACTACTTAGAGCTATGCCATAGGTGAGCTGTATACAGTGGGGTACCCTACGCTCTAAAGAGTTCTGCAGATATTGTATAACAAAACAGGACAGAATGTGAAACTACATTATTTGATTCAGAGTCAGCTTGTTTTTTTTTTTCTGTCCAAGGGTGCACCAACCCTGAACATGTTGCTGAAAATACATATATGGATAAAGCCTAGATAGTTTTTTGTAGAAAGCCCTAAGCTAACGTTGCATGGTAACAGTTTAAAACACTAAATAAACTGACCATTGGCATCAGCTGAAAAAAAAGGGAAAAAATAGGTGTTGGAGGTTGTTTGTGATCGACTATTGTAGCAAAAGCTCTCTGAGTAGGTTACAGTTTGTAATGTGTCTTCAGTGAAAACTGAATTGCCAGGAGAAACTGCAGTGAAATGTGTTTCTAACTTATACCTATAAAGCCTGAACCATTAAATCACTGACTGAAAATTACAGTTCTTTGAAAGTGGAGCCTTTATTGGTCCTTCTGAAACTTTTTTTTTTTTTTTTTCCCAAAATATCAATTTCCATGTATGAGTTTGTTTTGTATCCCATTTGATAGATTGGGTCTCAATAATCAAATATTTTTGAACATACAAAAACAACATATAACACAAACATGTCTTACAAATTGGTAATTCCTTTTCAAAATTGGCAAAGTTCTGCCTCCTTCCTCTTTAATGACAGTCTTGTAGTGTCACTGGCCTCTGGTGAATGAATTCCTCCCCCCTGGTGGATTATCTGTGTATTGCATGCATCTAATTGTATACATCAGGTTTTTCAAGAAAAAAAAATACCACATTGATCACATAGAGGGCTTCAAAGCTCATATATAAAATATGTGTTTGGTGTTAAGGTGTTAAATTGTGTACTCAAGAACATTTGCAAACTGACAACAGCAGAGATTTTAAAGGCCCCTGAAAAACCACACAGGAGGCTTTATTTATTCTGGCTAATTGGACTTCCTCTCAGCTTAAAGGTGGAAGAGTGTCTGAGGTGACTGAACTTTAAAACCAATGAGAGTGAGCTCCTCCCAAACAGAGGCTCATAGAGTTGACAGGTTTACGCTCCAACCCATCCTTCAAGCAGATCAAAACAGGAAAAACACCCACATGGGAGACAGCTGGACGTCCTTAAGGCACATAAAGACATTTCAGTCCTCGCCCAAGAGACTTCCGATGTTTTGACTGACAGGTGGGGACCTCCAGCTCTTTAACCTCTGTGAGGTTGGTGAAGGTGAAGTTGCTTTCTGCTAAGCACTCCAGTTAGACCATGACCTGGACAACAATAAATCTTCATTGGACTTGTGGCTGCACGATGGGTTGACGGTATGTCTAATTTAACATACAAAAACAAACAAAATGTCTGTCTGTAAAAGTGAGGAGTTTTTTGTGGTTTTACTGTGTCTGTTTTCTGTCTAGAAACAGAACTAAGCTAACAGAGCTATAATCTAAACTATCAGCTGACCCAACATTTGAAACTCACCTACTTATTAGAAGAGACTAATTATAACATACTGGCCTATTATACAAATATGTATGACCTATATAATAAATAGGACATGCATATCATGTTGAATGTCTATCTTAGCCTTATTGATAAAATTAGGGGTCACCAATCCTGGTCCTTGAGGGCCAGTGTCCTGCATGTTTTAGATGTTTCCCTCTTCCAACACACCTGACGATCGTTGTCAGGCTTCTGCAGAGCTTGATGATAGGCTTATCATTTGAATCATGTGTCCTGGAAGAGTGACACACCTAACACATACAGGAAACTAGCCCTCGAGGACCAGGATTGGTGACCTCTGGATTAAATGATACATCTATATTGTAAAAGGCAAGCGGCCTCTGTGTGCGTATGTGCGTGCGTGTCTGGGAATGAACACAAAATCCAGAAAGCGCTGACTGCTGCAGGTTGGCATACTTATGAACTTTTGGTCAAGCAACAGACTTGCAAAAACTTCATATTGACAGGACCAATATTTTGGGTGATATTAATAATTTTGGAATAAAACAGCCTTACAATCATGTTGCTATGGCCAGAATGCTTTGTGGGTGACTGCTGGTCAAATGCGGTACAGCATGCAAAAATACACAACAGCATAAAAACTACCACATCTAGAACCTGTGGATTCAACGTGCTAGTATATTGTAATGCTCTATGCCATTGTGTTATAACATGCTATATGACAGTAGATTTGTACATAATGTACCTGTTTATCCTTGCACTAGATCTCAGTTACCTGTCATATGTCTTAGCAGCAGATGTTTTCCATGTTGGTAGACATACTGGTGCAGTTTCCATAAGTGCACCTCAAAAAAATATGAAATTAAAAAGCATTGACATCAGCAAGTCAACATGCTGTACATAAACTACAGCTGTATTGACATAAAGGAATGAAAGTTCTAATGTAATATATCGTCGCTGTTGGGTGGAAACCTTTTCTGTCCAAAACAGTTATTTTTCAGGAAACTGGAAAAACAATAAATATTTTAAACAAATGAATGGAGTTATGACAACACTTTTCACTGGTTAAATATTTTTAAAACCATCAGGCCAATGTTAAGACTCACCAATAGAATCATTTCAAGACAAAAAAAAAAAAAGACTGAAAGAGGGTCAGCCCTGGTGACATGTCCAGGGTGAACCCCGCCTTTGTCCATAAGTAGCTGGGATAGGCTCCAGCGACCCCCATGACCCTAGTGGGGATAAAGTAGGTTCAGGTAAGGAATGAGTGAATGAGGACTTATGAGGTTTCCACCTGACAGTGACGATACGTAAAATAAAACTTTAAAAAGACAATTAACATCTTGCTCTAGTCTTATCCGTGAAAGAGTAGTAGCACTATCAGCGTGTTCCTTCTGACTTTCGCTATCAGAATACAGGCTCAAATGAATACAACAGAACAGAAGCCATGTTTTTAGCAGATCAGCTAGCCCTCTTGACAGTACTAGCAACGAGTGACAGCAAACGCATGCATGTTGACCAAACACAAGAGAGTGGGATTTGCTGACCAAACAGAGCAGAGGGGGCTGTCAAGTTGGAATCCGCTGGCCTCAAGAATTGTACAATGTGTTTTTCATGATTCATTCATTCATTTCCTCTTTTTGCATTGCATTTGGAACATGTTATGTTGCAAATTCCCCACCACAGTGACATCTCTACTATAGCTGAAATTCCCTACACTGCAGATATTGACAGCAACAAGCAAGTCCAATGACCGCTCATAGAGGTCAAATCAGGGTTTGACAGAGAGCTGAGGGGAAACTTGAGCTGTGAAGTCACACAGCGTTTAAGGCTACTGAGAAGGAGTCAGAGGAGATCACATCAGCTGTGATGAAATTCTACTGCAGAGTTTCAGTCAATTTATGGCTCACATTTAAGAGAGTTAAGATAAAAACTATTAGAAAATTATGATACATAGATAATTTTAGAATTGTTTATTGCACACCAATACACCCATATTAACCTAAATATCCTCCACGTTATTTATGTATCTCCCATTGCCCATAAAACATTTAATCAAACTCATTCTTGGGTGGAATGATATTTGGAGTTACCAAAACAAACAGTAAAAGAGGAAGGTCTCAATCCCTTTACTTATGTTGAAATAGTAATATAGGCAGCAGTGTTGCAATACGTCTTTAGTCATCATAAGCTGAGAGAGGAAGTAGCTCAATATAACGTACAAAGGGCCAGGACCCGCTTCACCCTCTATTAAGTGGTCTGGTGGTCCATCTGTACCTGTTCTCTGTTAACTGGGTCTCAGGTCAAACAGAAGGTTTTCAAGTCTGTCTTGTTGGTCTGTACGACAACTCACTCACCAGTCAGACATTTCAAGCTCCACTTTAATTAATAAAACATATCTTTTACCTCAGTGGTAGTGGTGGTTAATAGGTAATTACCCCACCCCCCAAATGGGAGGTAAGAGTATTGTTTTTTGGTTTTTTTGTTTGTCTGTTTGTTAGTCAGCAACTTTATGCAAAAACTACTGGACCACTTTCATGGAAATTTTCAGGAAAGGTGCAAGATGGTCCAGAATAGATCCCATTAAATTTTGGAGAATGTAGGTCAAAGGTCAAGGTCGAGGTCATAAAAAATGCCTTTTCGCAATAAGAGATAGGGCAAATCCGGTAAAACATTTGTGAGAGGCGGGGTTTGTTGTACCTGGCACAAGTTGTTCATTTGTTTCGAACATGCAAAGAAACAAAACAATACAAGACAAAATAAGCTAAGATAAAAAACAAAATAACATTTAAATGAACAGTCTATCTTCAAGTGCATGCAAGTCTAAATTTTGCATGGTCAAAAAGGAGTAGGAAGCAGCACAAACTTATTCAATCCAGGTTCAACTTAAAAAGACACTATAGTGACTTTAGTATACAGTACTAGATGAAGTTGACTGTTTTTAGTCAGTAAACCAACACATAGCATTAGCTCACCTCTGACCCCATGGACTAAAGAGGTTGTCCAAATATAGTCACTTCTCCATCTAAATAAATAGAAATTGTACCAAATGTAAAACAGGAAATATCCCACCATGGGTAAAATTTTGATTTCTCTAATAAAGCTTGTCACACACTTTCAGACCAGTAGTTCAGAAGATGGAGTCAAATGTTACTGTTTCTATGATAAACACTACTACTGCACCAGCTTCATACCTCCTTTGTGATTTTACATTATTCCATCAGAACTGTTGACTTGCTCAAAAACATCTAAGCACCAAATAAGCATATTATTACATTGCATTATTACTTATACATCTATATATACACACATCTGATGATACATACAATATCAGGTCATCTCCAATATATGTACAGCTTTAATTCAAAGCTGCACTAACTAAAGTAAGCAAATAGTAGACTTACACCTATGGATTGGAAAATTGGTTTAGCATTATGGATTTTATATACCGCTACTCTTGCTGCTGCTTATCCCTGATGCAAAATAATATATTTGTTAATAAGAACATATTTTGTAATAATAAAATTCATGTCAAGTAACTAGAGCCTGAAAGTATTAAATGACTGACGTAAAGCTTATATTTGCCTCCAAAATCTAAAAGACCTGAAGAACATACTGTGGCAGCACTGAAATAAAGAAGCACCATAAAACTGTACTGAAGTACAGGTAATGTAAATGAACTCACCCTATTTCTACCAATGTGGTAACACATCACGGCTCTGAAATCACTGTTGACATCCAGCACTAACAATCAGAACACGACCTGTCTCAAGGTTCAACCTCCACTGCCAAACAGTTTCATTAGCACACCAAGCCAGAGGCATAGCTACAGGGAACTGAATCATGGTCTCTGCAAAGGTGAGCGACTGTTTTACCTTTAGAATTCCTACTTGCCCTGAAATGAATGTTTAGGTTGAGGCTGAATGTAGCCACAGGGTGCCTTTGACACTAACAGCCGCAAATGAATGAATAAAGAAAAACAACAAACGCATGTATTATTCTGATAATAATTACCAGTGTGGCAGTCTGGTAATTGAAAATTAAATAGCAGAGAAATAATACGGCTATTATCTCTGAATTTCGCGACACAGTGTGAAAGCCATTTCAGAACAGAAGAGAGCCTAATACAGGTTAAAAGGGTTCAGGGCCAAAGCACTGCCATCCAAATGTTTGAAATAGATGAACTCCACCAACTGTGTGAACAATCTTTCCACCACCCAGCAATGACGAGTTCAGTGAGCAAAGGCATCAGTGAGCTCAGAAATGAATTATCTTCTTAATCACTTTGGACAACTACTGTTTAACAATCCTGGGAAGTGTCCAGCTGAGTTTGTCCATGGACCCGTAAATGCTGTGGCTTTTATAGTAAGATTTTAAAAGTTATATGAATGTTGGTTTTAGAAACAGATTTATTTTACTACATTGCACATTGTATATGTGAATAACTAACTCATACAGGCTATATTTAAAGGGGTCATATTTTGCTAAACCCACTTTTATTAGTCTTTGGTTCATTTATTTGTGTATTTGGGAACCATAACAGTTCATAAAGTTTGAATTTGAACCCTCCAGGTGCTGCAAAGCCATCTTTATATTCATTCCGGCAAAAATCAAGTGGATTTCTACAACAGGTTTTAATTCCTGCTTAATTTGTTTCGTTTTGTAACTTGTTACGTCATGACATTTGCACAAATAAGGACAAGACTTCTGAGGAACATTTCACTGAGTGCGACATTACTGTTTGTCAGCAGCAGCGGTTGTAGTAAAAACTGAAAATATGTCCAAACTTCGAGCTGATTACCTAAAATGTTCAGTTGTTGG
>JAPTYQ010064266.1:2500-27742 GCA_029814465.1 Ostorhinchus cyanosoma
CGTGTTTGCACCATAAATTGTGCTCTAACCGTGTCGGTAGTTGGTCATGTGTGCAGACTCCTGCAGGAGGTGCCTTCACTGAAGAAACACAAAAGGCACAAACAGTCCTGACTGGAAAGAAGCCCTGCTGTACAGTCATCTGTGAATGTGTTTGCAATACACAGAATGTGATTATTACAGGGCAAACATGCATGTGTAATAGCACTTTTTTTTAATAGATCTACAGTGTTCAAAGCCAACATTAGGTTTATGGGTTTATTTAAGTCATAAAGACCACACAAAGGCATTTCTCAGTTTGTATTAAGATCCAATCTAATATATGGGGAGTATCTACAGCAGTAAAAATAAAAAGTTCAAGTTAAAAGCAGCTTTTAGATACCAAAGTGGTAGTATTTACTGTGACTTTTTTCAACCTTTTATTCAGACAATATGAGATTTATTAGAATAATTTTCTGATGTTTTACACCAGGTTTCATTCAACACGTCTCAGATGTTTCTAATTGTCATGGGGTCAGGGGTCACACATAATAGAGACTTTAACCTTTAGAAGTACTTTAATTCTTTTTTCTGTGTTTTAAGTCTGTGTTCATAGTCCTTCTATGTTTGTGTTCCATATGAAAGAGAATGAGAAATCCATGTGTATGCTCATTTCAACCCTGCAAAAACAATAAATCCAGAGGTGGCCTAAGAGTAGCCTAAGAGTACTGCATAAATACTTAGATTTTCACAGAAATTTTAATTGGAGTAATGAGTTTTGGTTGTATTTATGCATTTGTGGATGCATATTTGTTGTCTAATTTGAGGAGAATTTGAGTTAATTCCATTTGCACATATTTAATTCCTATGTTTTGAACCTACTCCTATTTGAGCTTTTACATAAACACTTATTTTATTTTTTTATCTTTATTTTATTGGTTTATTTAATAGGGACCGTGCATATTTATGAACATTAAAAAATACGCCCATGTAAATATGCCAGAATTAGTAAAAAAAATGTTATTTTTCATCTGCAGTCCCTCAGTAGGTGACAGAACAAGACATAAAACAGGCAACATTGATGCAGCATTCGTTCACTATGAATAAAAAAACCCCCCAAACAAACACATAATGATGACATAGACCTCATCAAAGCAAACAAACACAAACCAGACAGACATAGGATGATCACAGGGGCAGTAGCCTATTCATTCACCTCTACACTTACATCCACACATCACCAAAATGCATAATTTGCATCCATCCAACCTCAATGCAACCCTTCCCCCTAACTCATTTTAAGAAAAGGAGTTTGCTTAATTTAATAGTTTTTCACTCAAATGTGCCTGCTTATGTAAAGTAACCATGAATCATTTATGCATCTCTAAATGGCACACATCAAGCTTTTCTTTCTGAGTTGATGTGTTTAGTTATTTTACCTTGAAGGCTGAGTCACATCCTCTTATTATAGTGTTTTAATCCAGATCTGGATGTTGTTCTTCGTCATCACAGCACAATTTATTTGTGAGGAAACTAGATGAAAGAGACTTGTAGAATTAAAACCGTCAATTATTAGTGTCTGTATGCCAGTAGTATTATTCACCGATATGTAAATACTAAATACTTTCATTTAAAGATATTCAACACATGTCCTCATTCATTTATTATTTGAAAATATTGGTTATTGAGAAAAGTGTGTAGCATCTTGCAATTTCCTTCAATAGAAAGGCCATAAATATAGTTAATAAAAAACATGTGTGCGTTAAAGAGGCACTAAGCAAAAACATTTTCACTTTGTACATTGAATAAATTTGTTAGAACAGTATCTGCTGGTATTTGGTATTTTTCATGTTCTGTCACACAAACAGCCTGATGTATCATAGAAGATTGTCTTGTCTAAATAGCACAGAATGATTGTACGGGGATACCATTGTTATCATAGTCAACATATCGAGGTAGTTTTGCATAATGAGCGACTCGGTTTAACTGTTCTCTTATTCAAACTGGTGGTTATTTGGAATTGATTTAACTGATTTAAACTCTTACTTTCTTTATTCTTACAGCTTCATTTCTTAGTCAAACTGGAGACTAAACTGAAGATAGATTAAGGATCGACTGAATATTCTGTAGCTTATTCACATTGTTTAGATTTTTTTCCCTCTTTTCTTATATTTTCTCATGAATCTGAATTGTTATAAAGTATTAACATTCAGGAAATTGAAAATACTGGAAAATTTTCTGGCCCCTGGAATTTCTCAGAGTCACTGAGAGCAGAGTCTGTTCATGTTCTACTACTTCAGGACACCTGAGTGGTGATAATAATGGAGGGCTGAGTGCTGCTCTTTTCCTTCAAACAACCAGATTTGACCTGAGTTAAGAGCAAAAATCCACGTTATATGCCTTTACTTTACTCTGTGTTTTTTTTGGGTTTTTTTTTTTCAGGCCTGGTGAAGATTGCCAGCAGCCTCGAAGTGCGGCTTCTACCTCCGAGAAAGAAGATTATAGTGATGATAATGGGCAACCACTCTGCAGGGAAGAGCTCCTTCATTAACTGGTAATAAAGCTGATTGTTAATGGGATTGAGCATTCGTGTCTGTCTGACCATCACATGCTCGGATCCATGTATGAATGGGAGAAGAAGGAAATGAGATGCAAAAACTTTCTTCACACAAAAAATACTAATACTTTGATATTTGCATGAAGTTCTGTGCTAATGGTTCACAAAAATGTGGGGTATTTACAGAGATCACAAGAATATACGATGATATGAGGAAATGATAGAAGTTTTTTATTTATTTATTTAGCATTACCTCAGAATCAGTTACTCTACCTCAGTGGTTTAATTCTTGACACTTGTGGGTTTGAGGGTTCATATGAAATGGATCAGAGCTTCTGCCTTTGTAATATAATAAGTAATATAACACTACTATGTTATAATATACAATATAGTAGTATTACTATCAAAGTTTACAACACAATAGTGGTAGAATTCTCCACCAGCTGCCATCAGAAACAGTGTCTCTCTTTCTATCTTCAAATCCAGACTCAAGACCCCCCTGTTCAAGATTGCTCACTCACCATAGTCATTTTCATTATAATTATTCTGTCCTACACTTCCTTTTCCAATTGTACTTGATTTTATCCATTGTGTTATTGACTGGTGTACTGTGTCTCAAAATGCACTTACAAATAAAATGTATTATAGTTATTGATTATTGATTGATTATTAATAGTCTAGTACAGCCAGAAATATTAGAAATACTCTCATAATGCTTTTACAGATCTTGGTGTTGTTAGTAACAATCTCAAAAACATTTTTATATAGAGTTTTATAATTAAATAATCTAGTAAGTTATGAATGAGCCAAATAGTTAGTGGTTAGTTGTGGTTAAAGTGTTGCCTTGATCTAACTTAGGAATGTGTTTTGCAGCAGCTCCATAGGGAGTGCAGCTGTCAATCATGCTGACAGTCACTGACCTCACACGCTTTAGACCAAGGAAACATGGACTGCTGCAGTTTGATGTGTGGAGCTGAAAAAAGCTGTCAAATGTGGATTCTTTTCAGCTGCTGAGTCAGCCTGCTTAGTATGAGGAAAATCTCTGACATGGTATAATGTTCCCCTGTACTGCCATTGATATAACCTAAACACTAAAATAACCTTGCAGTCACCGTCAAACTGACACAGACTGATCTGAGAGTAGCAGGACTTCACAGATTGGCCAGATTGTTTGAATGCACAGCTTATGTGTCCAGGGTTAAATGAAGGGGAATGGAAATATAATGATTTTTATTTTGCCTTGTGTTTGTTACTCATATCATGATGATGATGATGACTAAAATACCATTTATCAGTCAGCACTACTGTGAAGGTACTATACTTTTCATGCCACCTGCTGAAATGACCTGCTTAGTTTTGTTGGATATAATTTTTGCGTAATACAGATTTTTCTCATAAATTCTGTAAAATCCCAAAATTCTTTAGAATGAGAACATGGCAGTATTACAGGGTATTTTAACAGCTGTCTGTATACTTTGGCAACTTGGTATTTTCTAAATTTGTCACCTAGCCAAAAGCTGCACAACAGGTTCCCAGCACCGTTAAGCACATGTACGCACATGTTCACATCTCACCCCAGATCAGCCTTTCAACAAACAACCAACATTTTGTACTTTTACACAGACACAGAAGCCATGGAGATTTTTTTAAATTAATTAGTTGATCAATTGTTCCATTCATTTTTATAGCTAGATCAAATATATTCTCTGGTTTCAGCCTCTTAGATGTTAGAATTTGGTACTTAAAAGTTAATTAACGTAAATTAATATTTTAGCATACAGACTACAACTGAGATTTTTCTAATTCATTATAGTGAATTTCATTGTTCATAGTTACATGTTTAAAAATAGTAGGCAGTAGAAGTAAATTATATCTAAAAAATGCAATTATTATTACAGATTTTGCATGTAAAATGTGTGTCACGGTATCACTTTTTTCTGGATTCTATGTTAAGTATGTTTCCTTACATCTGGGGTATATGACTTCCTCTTACTGTTCTTACTGTAACATTTCAAGTAGCTGTTTAGTTCTAGATGAATTCATAATATTCATAAATGTTTTTATTTTCAATCATGTGTACTTATTAAGATTTAGTTTAAGTATTTTAAAGATGCAGAACATTTGCTTCTCTTATTGCAGGTATGTTGAGGAGCACATACAGAAAACAGGCGTGGCCATTGAAACACAAGGATTTACTTTCATTACAAGTGGCCGTAAAAGAGAATCACTGACGGTAAGGATAGCATGATGACTGCTGACATTTACAGCAATAATACAGAGATGTTTGGTTTCCAGTGTGCACAAGAGATCTGAAGAAAAGCCTCATTAAGGCAGGTAGCAAGTAAAGGCAGAGAAGTGTGATTACAACAAACCAGTAGTGCTGTGCTTTTCTATATTTATTTCCCAGATAAGAAGAGTGTTTGAGATTCAGACAGCAGCTCTGAGTTGAATTCTTTACTTCAGTAATAGGCGCTGTAGCTGGCTGATGAAGCAGTGTTAGATGTCAGAGTGTGTGGAAGGCAGTCGCTCTGTCTGTGGTGATTTCTCATTCTGTATGCTGCTCCAATGAGGGGCTTTGTTGTATAGACACACACAGATACACACACATAGTGTGCACACAGAGGCATCTTCGCAGCATATAAACAGACTCAGGAGACACCTGTCTCTCCATCTTCTCTCATCCTCTTCCTCTGCCTTTCTGTTCATATCCTGCTGTGGTGAAGGTGATGAAGATGAATAATATATTTGCAGTGCAGGACTGCAGAGTAGAGGGATTATCGCTTATGTACAAGAAGAGCTTAAAGCAAGTGTATTGAGCTGCAGCAAAGCGGCTAGAGCAAAGACAGCGAGAGAAGTGCCGTGAAGAGAGACGAGTCTGTTCTAGAGGGTTTGGATCTCAGGAAAAGCTTCAGCTTAATATCTGTCCGTTCAGGTGCTTGCTCTCATTCTTTTTTTCTTTTTCACAGGGAAATGCAACATTACATCTCTACCCTCACTTTAGACCGCTCCTTGAGTTCAAAGGTAAGCCGTTTTTCTTAAAAACTTGTAATGGGTATTTAAAGTGAAGCATTACCATGGCTGTTCTAAAAATGCAACAGTATTATTACTTACAGATACTCCAGGCTTTTCAGGTGGATTCTTCTGCTACTTTATGCTGTTAAATTAATCATTATATTGAGATCATACAGCTGCATACAGAGTTTTCACAGTTGCAGATAAAATGCGTACCATCATATCAGATTTATTTTTTTTCATGATGGGAGCAGTTTAGTGCATGTTTTGCTTAGACTTGTAATTCAGAAGGGCTTAAATGTAGTGGTTTTGCATCTCCCTGCATTTGATATTAAAATATTCAAAGTAGCATGAACGGTTTCCTCCTTTTATCCAAGATAAGATCAGCACTGCAGTGATAGTGCACAACAGTCTAACTTTGAACTAGAACACATTTTAAAATGATCAACCTTGTGATATGGCAGAAGAGATTCATATGTTTGCGATTTTATTAATTTTTATTTTGTTTCAATTCTGCTTGGACAAAGGAAATACTGTTAAACTGTGTTGTAAGATGGGAGAGATAGAGCATTAGCCCTACAGGAATAGTGAACAGGAGATGAATGTAATCATGAGCTGCAGCCAGAGATTGGTGGTTTAGGATAGTGCTCTCTGCAGAGGGGTATGTTAAAGTGTGCATCAAGGAAAGGTCTGAATAAACTGAGCTGTATTTTAAGGAATTGAAAAGTTAGCTCAGTTTAAACTAACTTTTAACTTAATTTTAGGTGTTCGGTACTGTGTGTTCCTCACATAATGTAACCATATGTCATTTGTACATTTCTGGTTGACACCGGTCATCTTTGTGAATTGATCTTGAGTTTAAGTGACTAATCTCCAACACTGTCACAGTCTTTTTATTTTCATTGTTATGTATTTTGTTAAATGCCAGATCACACTCCTGTTCACCCTCTCATCACAGTTTGAGATAAGTGATTAATGTCATACAGAAAACAGAGACGTAATTAGCAACGTATTGTTTTAAGATAACTGGTCTCAGCTCTCTGTGCGTCAGCAGTGGTATGGAGGCTGGATGGTGAGGTGGTCGTGTACAAAGTCTGGGTGTGCCTGAGTGGGAGCATCAACGTGGAGGGAGGAGGAGGAGGAGGAGAAGAGAGAGGGGGGGGCTGTAATATATGTCCGTGCACTGACAGGATGTAGAGAGTGAGGGTTCACTGGGTGCGGACTGGAGCACTCACTGTATGGTGTGTGAGTCACACGCCCCATCGACAGCAGTGCAGTGGAGTCAGGAGGAGCTGCTGAGAAATGTCACAGCCATTAGAGACGGCACAGCCCAGACTCCGGCAGCAACAGCTCCGCTCCGCTCCACAGGCCTGAGCCTCGCACACCGCCGATCTGCTGAGGAATACAAGCAGGCTTTTTATTTAACTTCATCCCCACCTCTGGAAAAATGCTACATCAGGCATTTGTTTACCTGTCACAGCAACTGAGGATGACTCATCAGAAAAGCACCATATATCCTTATGTGGGAGTAGCAGCTGATTATACAGTTTGCTCTCCTTTGGGATTTGCTTGGAGATACTTATTATTGTTATATGCATAAAGAAATGTTTATGTTAGTCTTTGTTCTGTCAACCTGTTGTCACAGGCCACATCTGTCTTAATTAGATTTTTTCTTGTGTTATTACTGATTTTCTTTAGATGTTATACCAATGTTTGGTCTCTGCTTAGCACAAGTTTGTTTTTTAAGTTTTAGTTAGCACAGCATGATTGCAGCCTTTGCCCTTTCCCTTGTGCACAGGATCCCCAGTGTAGTCTTCTCAGTTACAGTCACTTGAGGAACTTAGCACCCATGGGCGAGCAATTGCTCTCATTTCCTTTTCGCCTTTCAGGGGGCTTGGGGGAATTTGTTCAGATAAAACTCTGACCACATATGCATGAATGTGTCTCTGTCTAGACTGTTACATATTTTTAAGTGGCTTCATAGTTATGTAGATGCATGTATGTGTTTTATCTGATGTATATATAAAGTAATACTACGCCATAAATTCTGCATATATTTAATGTTATTCCTATGTGGGTTACAGCCATGGTGTCAGCTTTTACGTAACCAGGGATGAGTCAATATTGGGAGACACTGTTGGTACAGTTTTATGCTGTGTGATAAGGGGCTGATGTATTGATAATGTGCCTTGCTGATGTAGGAGAAACATAAGGGAATGCTAATGTGTCACAGCAGAAGCGGCCCTGCTTCACTGCAGCACAAGGATGTGATTTGTGCTGGCTGTCAACACCTGCCTCTGCCCATGAAACAGCCTCAGTGTCACCCAGGGCTTGTGTGTTTGGACATGTGTGTGTGTAGAGTGAGTATGCATGGTGGGTGTGGTTTAGTTTGTCAATTCAAGGGGTTTATCTCAATCATCATCTTGTTCTGGTGCTCAAATCTGGGGTTGAGGTCTTCGGGGGGGTTGGGTTCATGCGTGATGGTTTCAGACTGTTGTAACCTCACAGTGCGTTGCCTCACAGTCGTTCTTCACTGGCTAGCTTTATGTCCCACGCCCCATGCTAAAGCTGCCAGTTGAAGAGCTGTTGTGTGTAACCATGACAACCAACCTCTGTGCAGAGGGGACAGTGGGAAAAGTGAGACGTAATAAATGTTTTGTGTATCAAAACTGAAGAGTCATGTGCGAGGGCGTGGCCGCTGCTGGTATTTTCATCAAGAGGGCTTAAAACAGCTTAGTCTAAGTATTTTTTTCAGATGACCAAAATATTTTTGCAATATTATTGCTAATTTTTTTTATCATGGTCTTTGCAAAGCCACAAGTACAGAAAATCGCTGGTGTTCTTGATCTTTAATGTCCCTCAGGTCTCCAAGTATCGACTGCATTGCGGTTTCCAAAGGCACATTGTTATATAGTCATTAGAGGTGACAGCTTCATGCAGAGACTTTTTACTTGCTACAGTTTTTACATTTTCTGAAGGCAGCGCCTCTACACACATCATCTGTTTATTCTAGGTGCTATGGACTACCTGTCTGCTGAGATCTCCACCTCCAAGCAGAAGAAGTTCAGCTTGGTGACATTTATTGACACACCTGGTTTGGTTGACGGGGATATGATCTATCCATTTGATGTAAACAGTGCCATCACCTGGTTGGGTATGTTCTCATGGCTATATCTTTATCTAGCTGCTCTGACGCTACCTTGTTCCTCTGATGAATATTCTCTGTTTCGTGCAGGAGAACAGTCCGACCTGATATTTGTGTTCTTCGACCCGATGGGCCAGGCGCTGTGCAAACGCACACTCAACATTGTCGAGAAACTGAGTGAGAAATGTGCAGATAAGCTGCTGTTCTACCTCAGTAAAGCAGATGAAGCTGGGAAAGAAACAGACAGACAGGCTAGTTCACTTAATATGTGATTTCTAACTGTTTCTCTATAAATACACACATCCCACCTTCAGAAAATAACCTACATGTTCTCCTTTGGCAGAGGGTTTTGATGCAGATTGTCCAGGAATTGTGTCGCCGTCCAGGTCTGAATAAATGTGGTTTTGAGATGCCCACAATTTACATCCCCAACCCACAGAAGGTAAATCTCCCTGTTTCTTATGTGTCTTACTTAGCAACATACAGTCTATCGTAAATTCAGTTCATGAGTTTCTATTTAATGACAGAATTTACAAACTGAAGTTAACTATTGGACATAGAGATTTCCTTTTCTTTTTTTATCAGGCAGATAAAATATAAGTTGATTTTTACCTTTACATGTTTCGGCCTTCCTCAGAAGGGTCATTTGGTGTTTTTTTATCTGTCTGATAAAAAGAAAAGGAAATCTTTATATTTTCAGTAGACAGTATGAACCCGATTGAATTATTAACTACTGGATAGTCCCCTTCAATCATGCAATGTTTTTCCACATTTTGATTTTTTTGTTGAGCTGTGTCTGGTCATTTTCTGGAGGTTCACTTTAATATATCACAGAGCATGGCTCATCTTGGGCATAGATTTAAAGTTCATGGCTATCCTTGGGGTTGCACAGCCCATTGATTACACAAGGGTGTAAATTCCCCACTCCAGGTTTCTTGGTGGCCTTTGATGGCTGGAACCGGATGATTTATTCAGCAATATGATGACTGAGAGAGTTATCGTCTCTCACAGGGGACCAGGGGTTGTAAACCATGGCTTCTGATCAGCCACCTTTGACAACAGCAGTCTCAGTCTTGAGTTATTGCTGCACCATCCTGTGATCTACAGCTGCAATGCTTTACTCCACACTCAAGATTTGTCTGTCGCTCCTGACGGCTAATTTATTTTTGCTGAGGAAGATTTGTCTACAGTTATTGATAAGTCCAGATGGCTGTCACTCAAAATCCCCTCAGGTTTAGTTGTTTAAGTCTCCAGTCTTTCCCTCTTGGAGATGTTTGTATGTTAATTTCAGAACAGACACACTTACGAGTTTTCATTTTATGCAGCCAAGCCGGTGTGTGAATGAAATCGATGGGGTTTGTCAGACGATTGAGAAGACCATCAACCAGGCCGTTCAGAAGACTTTGGATCAGCTGGAGAAAGACTGTGACCGTATTTGTTCAACCATCAGCAACAAACTACAGCAGGACAGGTGTGACCTCTACATGGCAGGTTTTATGTCTCAGCAAACAAGCCACATGCCACAGATGTGTTTAACAAGCAATTTGTTCTTTTCCACGCAGGGCTGATGTGAGTCACAACAAAACTGTTCGTCTTCATTCACTGATGTATGGGGCTTTGGGAATTTTCCTCCCTGTCCTCTTCATCCTCAGCTTTATTGTGAACTCCTTCTCCAAAGAGCAGCTTGATGAGCTTTTGGGTGAAGGACTATCTCGAACAGTTTTTGTTTTCACAGTAAGTTTTGATTTTCATTCAACTACTTGTTGAACTACTGGCTCTTATTCTCCTTTTTTTGCAGCACATTTTAGTTTTCTGACTTCCTCTTTATGTTTTTCATAGGGAATAGTGATGTATTTATGGGAATGGATACCAGAAGATGGACAAGTAGTGTTTGTAATCGTGTTTGGGGCTTTTTGCTACCTCCTGCTTTTCTTGGCAAAGTATTTTGCAGGGTAAGTATTACGAGTGTACAGTACAAACACATACAAATGTTTCATGTTTAAAAGGATCCCCATTAGCTGCCACCAAGGTGACAAGCTAATCTTCCTGGGCTCCACATTGTGCACTTGTGTGTTTATGACATTTAGCAATGTAGGTTTACTGTGTGATATTTAGTGACATATTTAGTGAAGCTGCAAATTGCAATCAAATGAATATCTCCTGCATTTCTGTCCTATGATTGCTGGAAAAAAACAAAAGGCCCTTGTTAGAGGTAGTGTTTGTTTTGTCTGTTCTAGGCTTTTTTTTTTGTTTGTTAAAAACATAATAACTGTGGTCCACACTGAAACAGTAGGTGGCAGTAATGCATCGAAATGCTCGATACCATCTGCTATAAAATAGAAGAAGAGGAGGAAGTCTTTTTGGAATTACCGTAGAAAAACATCAGTGACCAAGCTGCTCTTTCTTTCATTCTAAGTGAATAAAAACATGTTTCTTATTTTCACCTGATTTACACAAAAATGGATATCCCGTTTGTGCAGTTAATCCTCCGCTGACCTCCATCCCCTCAAAAATAACCCCAAAAAACGTAAACACAGGACCTTTAAACATTAAACATAAACAGCCTTAAAGGTGGAGTAAGTGATTTTAATCCAATGCACTTTTTTTTGCCTGCATTTCCTATTGGTCTACAAGCTGCCTGTTCTATATTGACTTAACAAATTAGGTGTTTGTCCACATGCTTGATTCTCTATTTGAGATAAACCCAAAACAGAGGATTGGACCAACCCATGCAACACTTATACAGACTGGAGTCCAGCCAGTCAGTAACAGGAAGCATCTGTGGTCATGCACAGGACAAATGAAGGAACACTGAAGAGAGGGTTGTGTTTTTCTGGCATGAGTTCACATATCAACAAGCTTTCTCTGGAATCTCTTACTCCACCTTAAATGTCTTGAACAGTGAGTTATACAGTATGAGAGTGGATCACGTACAGCATGAAACACACACACTCACACACATATATAAACACGCTTAAGGGATTATTATTGAAATTCTGACTGAGTGTCATTATGATGTGCTTCATCTGTAGCCGAGGGAAAAAGACTCTGTCGAAGAAAGAAAAGAGGAAAATGGCTGAGTACAGTGACTATATCCACGATATCGTCAAAACCAAGAAGGTAAGATTTCTTTTATGTGCATATGATTTACTGTATAAAACGGAGGCTCCGCAGGATAAACAAAAATTACATCTCACTCGGTTAATTTTTCCTCCACAGGGTAAACTGTATGAGTGGTACCTCCAGCAATGTGCGGCCGAATACGACCTCTGACCCAGATAAAGTGAAGACGGTTTACACAAATACGTTGGCATTTTTTGTGTTGTTTTTGCCATCGTAAATCCCTGTTTTTAGTGGGAACAGCAGGACTTTATGAAAAAAAAATGACCATCCACTCCGAGTTTTCCTGTTTATTCCGTCAGACAGGTGTGACCTCTAAGATCACTGCCACCATTATCATCTCAAGAGCTATAACTAAAAAGTGCCTTAGTGTGCTCAGAGGAGAAACTGTGATTCTAATCGCTCCATTGGTGCAAATTTCAAAATGTGAAAGGATTTAAAAAAAAAAAATCTTTATAGTACATGATTATGTTTACAAATGGACTTTTCTTAATTTCTTCAAGAGTATTTTGCAGCTTTTTTTCTATTGGCAAAACGGTTTTAATGTTAGAGAAAAAAAAGCCAGTTATTGTTTTTCTGATGTTCTCCTCAAATTTCATTGCAGCTGTGAGTCTGTCATGTTTTTAATCGACGGCAGAATGTCCAGCCCAGAGAATGTGTTTCAACGCTGAATGTTTTTAGTACTACAGTGAACAGTGTTGTGATAAACGGGGCATTATGGTCATTGGACTTTTGAACTTTTCATACCAATAATACAGTGACCATAAGTTTCTCATTTCCTCCAAAGAGTCGGTTTGATTTACTTAAACACAGCCTTTAGGCCTGTTCCTAGACGGTCTTCAGATAGTATTTACATATAGCACAGTAAATGCTTCAAATACTTTAATCCTACAGTATAGTTAAACTGGAGTGAGTCTGTCATTGCACTGATGTGTTTCCTGGTTGAGTTTAGGATCATGTATCATTGTATACTGTCATTAGATCACATGTTTGTGACTAATACAATGTGAAGCCGTCACTTCAGTATTTGTTGGTATATTTATTGGTCTCAACAGTTGTGTTTGAGGTACTTTTTACCCAGTTGTTCTAAAAGAAAACCTCTCCGGGCTGTTTGCAATATTATTGTGAACAATCTCAGTGTGAATTGAGTGTATTAGATACCTGCTCCTATTGTTTTCCACCTCCTCCTTGTCCTCATTAGGGAATTATTTCTGGTTAAGTGATTTTTTTTTGTTTAGATTTTTCAGTTATACATTGTGTAGGTAATCTGTTTTATTCTTTTTTTTTTTTTTTCAAACAGTAATATGTGATTTCTAGAAACCTCTCTTGATTTCTTGTCTGTTTGGTTTTTGGTAAGTAATCCTGACTAAAGAATGAAATCTGTCCTAAACCTGTAAACGATGCTTTGTCATTTCTTTATACTTATTAAACATTTTCTACTGTTACTGTCTACTAGTTTTTGTGTTTTCTCTGGGTAATAAAGTATATCAAAACAACATGTAAAAAAACCCAAAACAAAACAGGGAATATGTATTGTTGGAAGACTTTTATTTCAAAGTTTTAGTTATAAAAATGCCATTTCAAGGCTTCTCTGTAGGTAGAACAATGCTTTTTAAAATTCTCTGTTAACTTATGTGACAGGGCTCAAGTATTGTGAGATCTTCAGCACGCAGGATTTAATTAAGCATATGCTTTACTCTGAAGCACAGTACAAGCATTTCTGAATGGAAACAAGAGATCCAGTGAAATTACAATAACTGGGAAAAAATATCAAAGAAACAAAACATCATTTGGTAACCCCACTAACCCTGGCCACAAACCTCAGTTCCCTGAGTTAGTAACAAAGAATATCCATATGGAGGTGACGGCTATCAAAAATAACCTTAAACTACCATTGCATTCATGTAATGGAGCGATATCTATTTGTTAGAAAATACATGACTATTGTGATAGCAATCAAAGCAGAATTTGAATTTCATTTGTGCAATCTATTAGCAAGGCAACCAATAATAAGAGGTATGTTGTAATCCTAAAAATAGTACTTCATTTATTGTGAATTAAAGCTGCGTTAGTGTGTCGGTTAAAGTCGCATTCAGGTAATGTATGTAATTTTCTCTTTTGCTGTTTTAAGATTCATTTGCTGATGCATCTAGTTTGGAAACGCTATATTTAGGGGTTATATTTTTAGCTTCTATTAGAATAATTAATACCATGCAGATCTAGGGCCTGTTTTTCTGTATGCGAGCACACAACCAAATACATTGTTTAAAACTTAGAAAAATTCAAATTGTATATCTTATTTTGTTACAGTGCATTCAGGATTATAACTATATACAATGTTAATTGTACAAAAATGCCAATGCCCATCCCTGGCTTCTTATAAACAAAGTGTACAGGTAGATACATCTTGCAGCAACACAGAGGCTGAATCCAGTATTGCTTTGTTGTGAAACACAACAACATTGTAACAAAGGACCTGCTAACACGGTGTATGAGTGTGTTCAGACTGTGCATGGCTTGGTTTGTTACATCAAAGTGTCTCTCAGGAGGCGAATGTCGTCCTCAGTAAAGCACGTCCCAAATGGAGACAGACATGCTCGTCCTCCGTTCCCGGTGTGTTTGTATCTGGATAGCTGCTCAGTGTCTCAGCACCATAAGTGTCCATATTGAGGTGTCCAATAGGCTTTGGGGTATGTTCTTTGGCTCTTCAAACAGGAAGTCATTGAGAGCCTTTATCGATCAACCATGAAATGTCTCCGGTCCTACAACACAAGGTGTGAGACACATCAAATAAACACATTGATCAGGTAATGACGCATTAGACAGTTGCAGTATCTATAAGCTATTGATTATGAGTGAGAAGGAAAATAGGAAAAGCTTCAGATTAGTCCGTACTTGCCAAGTCGTGCTAACATCCTTCAGTATTTGTGTGTGCATTATTAGAAATGAAAGACATGAGGAGACATGAAGAACACTACAGTCATATTACACCAAGAACACAATGACAGACAGTTATAGCAGTGAAGAAATACTAACATAATGACCCAACACCAGTGTGATGACACACCATGTTCAGCTCACACTTTTTATAATACTACACAATAATAAAGCAACAGATTCTTAAAAAAATGTTGGGCTCATTGAAATGATTACATTCATATTAGTTGTATAATATGTCATATATCATAATACACTATAAGTGTATTATGTGCCTCCATGATAATTGAGTAAATTGTATCTGTGGATGGAAGTCAAAAGATGTGGCTAAATGTTTGAAAGCAACAAATGGGGATGTATAGAACTGATAAACACAGATTTTATTTTTAATCAATTACACTTGAACTAAAATGTGTAGGACTGCTTAAAGTCTTATCTGCATGTTTTAGTGAGGAAGTCATACTGTGATTAATGCAGACAAAATTGCAATTTGAGTCTATTTGGTTGGTTATCAGGCATAATGGACAGATTTATATTTTCTACTCAAATGTGCAAAAAAAAAATGCCAAGACAGTAAAAATGTTTACATAGTTTCTGCTGAATGTATGCATACTGGAGCTTTAAACTGTAGCCTTTTGTGATCATATAATAGCACAGGCTGGCAAGTTAAACCAGTGTATTTTAATGACACCAATCAAAGTAGATAAAACTGAGCACTTAACCTGTAATAAATCTATCATATAAATACTTCACGAGAAATGTTTTTACAAGACTATTAGGAAATTATTATAGAACCCATAAACTATAACATTACTACACTAATAAAGAATTAAAAATAACCGGTGTTTTTTTTTTAAATTAATCTCAGCTTGTGAGTCTGTTTTGTGTAATACCTTCCATGTGATTAAAGTCACAAGCTCTGTAACTTGTCATATTTTCTGTCAGTGATAACATTTGTCATGTTTTTCTTCACATCAAAACCTGAGAAACCTAAAGAACATAACAGCTATTGTAACCATGACCAGATTTAAGTCTTGAAAGCAGACTTACTCCACATCTCGTTTCTTAATCGTCTTTCCGGATCCTAAGACCTCTGCCACTCGGGATACAATAGGATCATAGTTCATGCTGGCAACTGCAACCACCTCCTCACTCCTATAGATGGGCCACAAGAAGGAAAAGAAACAAAACTTCAAGTGTAATTAATTTAGAGCCTAAAAAAAAAAAAACACAAAAAAACAAAAACATACCTGGTATAAAATGCCACAAATCTCAGTTCATCCAGATCTCCTTGAATAATGACATCGTCAAATCCATCACCATAACCTTCACACATAGAAAACATGTTGAATTCATCATACAGGCAAAACAAGAGATAAATACATTTCAATTCTTTTTAATTGTATTTTTTACATTTGCAGCTAGATGGCAGTGTAGTGACTTCAATTAACAGAGATATTACACCACAGTAAACTTCATATTTTTACAGAATGTCTGCCTCATTACAGCGACTAATGCAGCATCAGACTAGTTCATCAAACACACATTAAACTGTGTACCTGCATAGCGAATGGTCTTCCCAAACATGGCTGACCAGAAGTAAGGCACAGTTTTAATCTCAGAAGCTCGCCCCATCATACTGAGAGCTGCCACTCTCCCTGTCAACAAGGATAAAAGCAAACACATGTACTTAAGCGTACAAATCATCTAATTATGCCAGAATGTAATGGAACGAGCTGTAACACACCCACCATGTACATGAGCCATTTGCCAGTGAGGGATGTTCACCTTCTTATTGTTACGTGGTGGGAAAGGAAACATCACCACATCTCCTCCAGCGAAGACACCATCGACATTTGTCTGCATCGTCTAGGAAAGAAATTAGAGGAATACGTCAAGAAAATGGGACAAAAATGCCATTGTTCTGCAGCTTTTCTTGGACAGTAAAATACCTTGTTGACAGTGATGAAGCCCTTAGAGTCCATGTGAATGCCACTTTGTTTTAAGAAGCCTGTTGCAGGGATACTTCCTGCAGGAGAGAGGATACAGAAAAGAAAAAGGGTTCAAAGTAGAACAAAGGGATCGTCTTCCTCTACTGCAACTCAATTTTTTTTTCTACTTTTACCTCAATGCATTTATATACTGCATATGTAGAACGTCTATAAACAACAATAAGGACAAAGCATCACTTGAATGGGTGTCAATGTGTACAATAAGTGACAACAGAATATATGCAACCATGAGTGACCATAACAAAATCCAAAATAGCAATCTTTAACAAAAAACCGTACACAATTAACTGAATTGGAGTGTGGAGCTGTTGCCTGTTTACAGAATTAAAGGTCAATATCAAACCGCAGGGAGTAAAAGCTTACATCACTACACAACAGGTGTGTCAGCACAGGTTACTATTAATTTTCCCTGGTGGTAAACATTATCCAGTCGTGGAGGGCCAAGGTTAATTGTTTGACAAGAGAAATCCACATGATGGCAATGTGACAAGATTAATAATATTGCCCCAATTAACATGGTACCGGTCAAACTTGTTTACATCTTGCATGTGTTCATAGGCTACTGAGTGAACCATAGGGTGTGGGAAGATTCATGTATTTCCATTTCAGTAGGATCTGTGTTCCCAGTATAATGACTATGTGGATCCACTTTATCGGGTGTCAGGAATCCTTCTCATAAGGCCAGAGTACAATAACTTTAAGTATTAAATTAACGTCCAAATTCATGATCAGATTTATATTTTCACTTGTAAAAAATAGAAATTAGTGCAGTTAAATTAATGCACCACTGATGGCAACCAAGAGGCTGTATTAACAACTTTTGCTGCATAATCTAGATCTCTGGTGGAAGCATTAATCTTTATTTTGCAGTATCGGGCATTGACACAAGCCACTCTCCCCCATTGCAAAGTCAGTGCAGCGCCATAGAACACCAGCCAATGAGAGTATAGCGTCACATAACGTCAGCCAATGAGTGCGCAGCATCACAGAACACCGGCCAATCAGAGCGCAGTGTCACATAACGTCAGCCAATGAGAGTATAGCGACACAGAACGCCCACCGATGAGAGCGCAGTGACATGAATTACATTTCCTTCAGGAAACGTGCGCATGTCTAGTTTCTTCTAGTTTCTCCCTTTTCCCCCACTGTTATCGGAATTAATTATTGATCTTAATGATTTTTTGTTTACTTGCTTTTGAATTGTTGTCTGAGTTAATTATTGTTACTGCAATGCTATTATTTGCTATTATTTATTTTTTGTGACAGTTCTTTCCTAATTTTTTATCTAAGCTATGTTATACACTCCTGTCCATAGTGTTGGAATAAAATATTTTGACCTCTTCTCATGACATGATTATGATTTATCCTTGATAGATGAAGTGTAACTGGGACTCAGTATGTAATAATTGCACATCAAAAGTGCACTTCAATCACTTAAAGGTGATTTCTGATGCAGATAAATAAGAATAAGAAGAGGAATGTGTCTAAAAACAAAACTATTCAAACTTTAAAGGCAACAGTGTATATGCACATGTAGAGGGTGATAGTTGTACATAATCTCTTCGACTTTACCTGTTCCAATGACGCACACATCAGCCCGCAGTACTTTTCCACTTTTCAATACCACCTCTTTCAGCTGTAAAACAAAGACAGGACAGGTTATGAACATGGCAAATTACTCTCACAGCTGCATGCATTGAAAATCCAGGTGTGTCAGGCCTGAATTGTGCCTCCGGATCTCATCTTTTTATTGTAGATTAAACAAAGAAGGGTATTACTGCTGAGCATCATGTCATGCTGTTTCTCTCACTTTCTGAATACCTGTCCATGAAGGCCTATCATCTCCGACACCTCGTTAAGCATGTAGAATTTCACCCTGTTTGCCTCAAACAGCTGCAAGAACAAAACACATCACATGTAAAGAGAAACAGGCGGCATTCACTGCTACATCTCAGTGTGTGCGCGATCAAACCCTCGTAATGAGAAGATTTACATGCCCCTCTGTGGTTACGGAGGTATTGACCAGAAAGCATGATTTGCATTTTAACTCATAGTTTTGCTGATGAAAGTACTCTAGAGGTGTTTCTGAAAAAGCTTGATTTCCCCAGAGAGTGTTCTTACCTTCATTATGGCTTTCCCTACTTTCTCCCCGAGAGCTTTTTTAAAGGGGACTGACTCAATCCCAATGACAGAGACAGAGTGGGCCTTGTCAGTAAGAGCCGCAGCCACCTCCATACCTGCCGACAAGAATGATCCACACACAACACAGCGTATTATTATGCACAGTGCAGTAGAATGTGTTCAGAAATGGGCCGTTTCCTCACCAACGAATGATGTCCCCACAATTACAGCATTCTTGTTGTTAGCCAGCCTCGCTATGCTGTTCGCATCTTCAGGGGTTCGGAGGTGAAAGACGTTTGTGATGTCTTTGCCCTTGTAGTTCATTGGTTTGGGTCTTTTAAGCAGGACATAGAAGGAAAGCAGGGTTATTATAATGAAGGAAAACTAAAATGATAACTAGCAATGAAAAAATCCTTTTGTCAACTGAATATAAAAATAATACTAATTATGCACTCTAAAACAACTAAACTAAAACAAAATCCAACCTGAAGGACTAAAAAAAAAATACAAAAAATGTTACAAACAAATGATTATAGGAACTTACTTGCTTCCTGTAGCGATAAAAAGTTTCCTGTACTCCATCCTTAATCCATCCTCAAAAGTCACAGACCGCGTTTTAACATCTACAGCCACAACCTGAAATAACGAAGACAGTTTCACATCGTTGCACCATTTAGGAGCCTGTGCAACATTATCCTGAACCATCGTCAGTTCAGTCCAGCTCTCACCTCTTTCTCCGTGAGGAGTTCGATGTCATGATCCTGGAGGAATTCGATGGAGCGCAGTCTTAGCTGCTCTGCTGTGCTGTCTAAGGACTGAGGGGTCAAAGGTTAGTGCCGAGTTCATAAGCACAAAAAAAGTAAACCATAATGTAGGCTCAGTCTAAGTCAGTGGTTTACAACCTTATTTGGCTCATGACCCCATTTTAACATCACAGATTTCTGGCGACATCAGACATTCAAAACAGCCTTTTTTTTTTGCTAAAATTCATTTGTTTTTGATTTGATTTAATACATCATACATACACATACACATGTAGTCAGATGTAAAAATATGTCTAATGAAAGTAGGAATAGGTTTAATAGAACTGATCCCATCCTTAATATAGGATGTACATGGAACATAGTACATTTTTCACACACTAATCATGTACATAATAATAATCAAGTATACTTATACTGAGTGTATGTCAGTGTGTCCCTCAGCTTGTTTTTGGTTTTTTTTAATAGGATAATGCATTTCACACCTAAAATGATTATATCCAGTTAATAATGAGTATTTTCAGGCTATAAAGATAGTCTAGTAAATCAAGCTACTTTAATATTTCTGGATTCATTCTTTTAATTTTTTTATTTTGCCACAAACCCTTTTCCTTCAAGCTTTCTGGTCTGGAGTGATGAAGCTGTTCCCTAAACACTTCCTCCCTTTAGCTCCAGTGACCAAAGCAGCACCTCTGCAGTCTGTTATATAACTGTCTCAGTGAAGTCAGTAATGTCTCAGTGGTGTGGTGAGGATCTGTGTACAAACCTTACTCAGTTTAGGCCTGTCGTACGGGGGATGTCGGTCCATGGTGCACATGACGATGCGATCAGTGAAGCCCTCTTGCCTCAGCGTCTCTGCACACACCAGACCTGCTGGACCTGTGAACACACCCATCGAATCGCCATAAACCAGGGAAATATACTGGGATATAAGAAACCAGAAGCCTTTAAGAACATAAGAACATAAAAGAACATAAAAACCAAACAGTTAAAGTCTTCAGTCCCAGGATCTGCTCTAATTATCTGTTCCAAAAATCTGCACTTAACACGGAAAAACTGAACTCGGAAGCATCTGTTAAATGTCCTTTAACATAAGAGGCTGGTCTCATTAGACACCTCTAAAGTGATTAAAGATGAGAAGGAGCCTGGATTCACTTACCTTATATATTGACAATTTCTGTTGAATACATTGATTCTGTATATTATGGTGTTTGTGAGTTTGGATACGTGTATGGCTGCAGTCCAGACTAAACCCATGTATCTGTGCTGCTGTTGGTCTTGTTAAATTTTTACTAAATAAAACATAAAATACACCATTAAGCGTTTAACATCCATAAGCTCTCTATGGACCAGTTTAAGGATTAGGGTTACATCTGAGCCGTATACCATAACTGATTTAGCGTTGGTTGTGTAGTAAACACTGACTAAACACAGAAAGCTAAATACATTTCAATGATAAAAAAAATTCATTTAAATCATTTAATTTCCAAAGCAAATTATAAACTGCATTTAGAAACATTAATTTACAAGTAATTGATTAATATGATTATTAAAAATGTAGATACAATGACGCTTCAAAAAGTTCATGGAAACTGTCCTTTTTCCACCAACTTTTTGAAGCCCCCTCGTATGGTATGTTATGAATTTTGACACTTTGAGGATGGTTTATGATTCAGATGAATGAATTTTTATTAGTTTCTTGGTAATGGTATATTGTTTTCTTTTATCTAAGTTGATGTGATGTATGTTATCATAGAACTGGAATAATAAATGCAGCTACACCATTTTTGACCTTTCTTTGTCAGCATATGTTTATTTGTTAATTAAGTTAATGTCACCATTTCAATAGATGGTATTTGATTTCAGTAAATATCCAAAAAATTACTCTGCTCTTATGGATTCTTTTCTTTTATAATTTTACACAGAGGAAGGTAATGGAGCATCAGTCCACATAACTTTATTCATTAAATTCCTTCACAGAAGATGTTCCCTCTCAAATGAAGTCCAAAACATTAGTTTTCTGTTGGAGTAAACATTCCATGAAAAGCATGGATTTTACAAGGTTAAGGAAATATAAAAAGGAGTAAACAAATAAATGCCTGATCCTTTAGTAACGTGAATAAATGAAACACACTGACCTGAGCCAATGATGAGAACATGGCTAAAGCCTGTGCTAGAATTTATGACTGCTGAACAACGGCCCATGGGCTTCGACCTTTTCTGCAACTGAAGAGCCTGGAAATGTTTTAAAGATGTTAGTCACATGGTTTGTCTATTTTCTTCTGTCAACTCTTGTGTCAGTTTTCCTTTTACCTGCTTGTTTGCACGAATGATCACCTTGTCCTTTTCAACTCTGACCTGGAGCAAACAGACATGAGCCATGTGTACACTTTTGTCTTTGTACTTAATAGACATAATTGGCAGCAAATCTATTAAGAGACAGCACCAGCGAAGGAAAGTCACCTGGAAAATAGGCAGACTGTCCAACCCGGGGAAGTCCTCAATGTCTCCGGTTGCAATGTTGAAACATGCACCGTGCCAGGGACAGCGAACGTGTCCTTTTGACAGCACACCTATAATGACAGATGAGCCCTTTTGAGTGTCATTATAATGCATTGGCTCATTCAAAGGTTGAAGTCATACCTGAAACCATATTAATCACCTTTGACCAAGGGCGCTCCGTAATGAGGACATTTGTGTCCCATGGCTGAAAACTCCCCGTGTTCTTTGATCAACAAAGCTCTGCCACTTCCCAAGTCGACCTCTCGCATCCTATAGGAAATAGAGGCAGGAGATAAAGTAGTGCATCAAGCATTTAGAAGACTTGACCTTTAAAATAGATATGTTTAAAGTCTTCAGTGTCACATACTTCGGGAAAGATCTGTATTTTTGCTGACAACAAAGGAGGGACAAACAAAAAAGAAACAAACTAATTTGTGATGTATTTACTTTAGAGACAGTGTCATTATCATTCTGTTTATTTATTGTTAAGGCCACTACCTACGGCAATTAAATCCACAATATAAAGCTTGTGGTCACTGTAGGCCTCTCAAACAAAACAACAGCAAAAGACATGATTTGATGCAGTCATGTGCAGTCAGGGGAGCCAGTACTCCTGTTCCCTGGCAGAGGGCGCTGCTGAGCACACAGGTCTTCTTCGTACACACACACACATATATATGTATATAAATGTGTGTGTGTGTGTGTGTGTGTGTGTGTGTGTGTGTGTGTGTGTGTGTGTGTGTGTGTCTATGGGCCCCACCATTCTCTACCCTTTCCACTTTTTCTGGATCCTCCACTGCAGTGTCATCAACCTGCTGATTTATTCATCATCGTTGTCTAATTACGCTGTCTTTTTAACAGAGGAGATGTGTCGCAAATCACTTTATATTGTGAACTTCTATTATAACATGATCAGAGTGTGAATATTTTCTTCATAAATCTGCCTGGATATCTTTGAGCTCATGTCTCTACATAGATAAATCTGAAAAAGAGAAAACAATCATTTGAAAATATTCTTACTGTCCATTTTCCAGATCCTTAACATGACAGACCGAGGCCTCCACGTAGTCCCGTGGTTTGTGGTAGAGGGGGAGGGGGGTGGAGTCTTCATCAGAGCCGTGTCCAAGCGCTCCGTTAGGTCTGCAGTCTGCGAAGGGACTCGCTTTGCCATTCGGTGACAGCCCATCCACCTCTTTTTCTTTTTCCAGGAGAGAGAGTTCCACTTTAACTTCAACTGAACAACAGAGACATGCTTTCTTAGTAAAAAAAAAAAAAAAGAATGGAGTATAAAGAGGACTAAATGAACATATAACAGCACAATAATAAGAGTAATGAGAATGATTATACTTCTCTATATTTCTCTTTGATTCATATTATTATTATAGACTTTGTTGTCGAAGCTTAAATTGAAATGCACACAGTAATACTGGCAGATTATTCTCTTTAATCATATTTAGTATATCTTTGTTATTTTGTTATAGTCTTTCTGCTTTTGAGAGTAAATTCTCCTGTTTGCCTAATGGTATCTCAGAATTCTCCATTACAATAATAAGGAGTACAATATGGCATAGAGAGACACTAACTTGACAGTCTTATTTACCATTAAGCCTATTGTTATTCAAATAAATAATACATTTATTTAAGAGACTGACATAAACACTGAACACGTATTTCATTGTGTATGTTTTAGTTTGTTACTTTTGCTGGATAGAAGAAACAGAAAAGAGAATTTTTATCCGCTGTTTGGGAGACATCCAGTTTTCTTTGACAACATCTGATGCGCTGCTGTTAGGTTTATATTTCTGAACATTAAAAAATTGTTGTGTAACCCTTTTTCACTGCAGCAGGCTTTATCTGTTCGGCTGGAAAAATGTGCTGATCATCCGGTTCTTACACAGTAATCTGGCTGGAATTTTCTCCTGCTGAGCAAGTCTTAATTAAAATCAATGGAAAATCATAGTAGTGAGTGCAATTGCAGGAGAAAAGAAAGAGAAAGCTTTCCAGGGTTGAAGAGAATCTCTAGATGCTGCTTAAATATCTGCAGCGAAATGGCATATCATCACAGTGCCACAAAAAAACATCCCATTTCAAAACATTTCCAAAACACCAAATATGTTTTTTATTGTGTTTTTTTGTGCTGTTTTAGAGCTTTATACAGACATACTATTTTTGTTTATCCAATCTGTTAACAGCCTTATCTGCACTGATAACCTTCTTATTATTTTTTCACATTTTTAAAGTAATGAAGTGGTCAAAGACAATTTATTCCCACTAACATTCTAATGTCACATATTTACTGTTCATCCACAGTTGGAAGGCTCTTCATAAATACATACATTAAATTGTACATGAATTGTATTCACTCTCATATGCTGCATATAGGCTAAATATAATGCATTTGTGTGTATATATGTATGTGTGTGTGTGTGTGTGTGTGCGTGTGTGTGTGTGTGTGTGTGTGTGTGTGTGTGTGCGTGTGTGTGTGTGTATAGACCAAAACTATTCTCTTATCGTCCTCTCCATATGATGTTAAGAAACCGATGATTTCAGCTTAAAGCTGTTTCAGGAGGAACGTTCTGTCATAAACACCTGCCATACAGAAAAGCATCACAATGTTCCCTCTGTTCATTACACCAGCAATACAAACACTGACATGGATTAACATGCAGAATCAAATTTTGATATTTATGTCTCAGTATATAATCCTCTTGACCAAGATGACACAGAGAGCATTAAAATTCCTCCTCCACAAAACACTGTAATGCAAACAGAGGGGGCTGGATATGAGTGGATATTTATAACAGGATTTGGAGGCAGTAGACAGCTTTGAAAATGAGTCAAACTGTCCATGAATATCTATATATTTTGAAATATGTTTGTGTTACATAAATATAACTAAAAGATGAAAACTGGTTTCAACACTGAGGGAAGAACAATGTTGAAATTTTCATCTTCAGCTAGACTCACAAGTAACGGAAGAAATATATTAAAAAATACACTCAAAATAATCTAACATGAGCTGTATTTTGGTAAAGATTTAATTATATGAAGACTGTGGGATAGTTATTAAATGAGTTACATGTCTTAATTATTTATCAT
>JAPTYQ010064957.1:0-15264 GCA_029814465.1 Ostorhinchus cyanosoma
ATAAAAATGTGCAGAAGTGACCCCAGAAACCCCAGGTCCACCATGGTTTGAAAACTCAACAAAAAGTACATGTTACTTATAACTCCAACCGTAATAATAATAATATTCATAATAATAATAATAATAGTTTAAGAGACATGCATTGAAGGGATGTGTGTCCCCACAAATGACAGTATAAACAACTCTACCCTCTATTACATAAGAAGTACATGGCCACACACACAGTGTTAAAACACTATCATGTTGTTGTGGGTCCCCTTTGTCCCCTCCTTTTGCTCCATCTGTGAAGAACTTCAGCTGGATGTTTGTGATGGCAGGGATCCCTCTCAATGAACAATGCTGAGAATGAAAAGAGGATTCTTCCTCTTTTCTCTCCGGAGCCTTCTAGTCCACTGCAAGTTTACATGACCCTTCAACCTCTTTCTGCACAGGCTGTTGAGTTTTGTTCAGCAGCTTCTGTTTGGGCATATAAGGAGGCATTGTTGCCTGGGTCACAGCAGAGGGATGCTGAGTTCAGGAGTTTACGTAAGAAGGCTTTTCTAATTGGCTCAGCCTCAGTCTTTTAAAGGATCATGTGAAAGACACCAGGCCACGACTTCACTTGTGGAGAAATGCGCAAATGCACATTTGCTTGCCATTTGTACAAGCCCAAAATACCTACGCTAAGAAAGATGTCATTGATGTTTGGACAACTGTCATGCACAGAAAAAAAGTCATCCTTGTTTTAGAATGTTTGTAGATAATTTATATCCTCTAAATTGTCTACGCTCCCTGTCCTGTCTGTCAGTTTTTTGCTAGAATGATTTTGAGTTGTTTACTCAAGCACATCAACTCACTTTTCACTCTCACTTAAACTGAATGAGCTTTCCGCATCTACAATATTTCACTAAGCCTGTTTGCCAATGTTGGATGTGTCCATCATCACATGTCTTGTTCAAGAAAGACAAGACAATAGATTTATTAGGGAGACAGATGAACTTCATTTCAAATCCCATCATTCTGTTGAGTGTCTAAAGTCGAGTCAGTTGATGTGCATATGACAGCTGTCACATTCATCACAGACTAGTCACAAACAAGCAGGAACACGCTGGCTGTTGTGTCTGAAATTCACAGTGCAACATAGTTTTCAGTAAAGTGTAGCCTGCCATGAGGGCTCTGTGTAGGATCATAAAACGCTTGGCATTTTGACTTGTGCCTTGTGATTTATCTTGCCTTGAGACATAATTTGGTCTGAGCCCACAGCGAAATATATACTTGGATAAATGCTATGGCTTTGAGTTGAAATAAACAAATCCCTAATGCCCTATCAATGTCCTTCCTGTTGGAAACAGAATAACTCCTTTCACTTACCAAAAGGAATATATATCATCAGATAAATGCTCCCTAGAAATAGGAAACCAGGGACAGGCTTAACCACTTCTAAGCCCTGCTTCCCCATAGACTTGTGTTTATGATAAAGGGTAATGAATGGAAAGTGGATTTTATCAGTGAAAGATGGAGGAATGGTTAACTTGAGTGATGCGTTTTGTCCCACATGGCACAATCAAGGCCTATTTTTGAAGTATAGTCCCTCGTGTCTTTGTAGGCCAATTTTTGTGGATATTGGCTGTGGGATTTTTCAGGCACTGCTGTACAGTGAAGTATGAAAGGCCGTCCAGTTATCTGAAGATACAGGAGGATTGCCTGCCATGCAAATCGCAGTCACCTACAATTTCATAGCTTAACATTCGGTAAAGTCTAAATGTAGTTCCGTATGTTTAGTCCTAAAGTACTTCTTAGTGGTTTTGCCCACCAGCCTCCGATGTGGATCGTCTCTGGGTCCTTTTCCACTAAATTCGGTCTGGTTTCTGAACCAGTTATGTTCAGGATTCTTGTAAGCTTGGTGCCATCTAGTGAACCAATCCGCATTTCCACCATTTTTAAGCAGAAACATTTTAATTAATTGTACGTCATCAACAGAGGCCACATGACACTGACGACGGATCATGATACTTAGCTGTGCAGCTTCATCACAACACTTTTCAAGTAGTTGGAGTAGCTTGCCAGCATACGTTTTACTCTTTTGTGCGCTGCGTTCTAGCTTTTGATGACCCTTAAATGATGACCAAGTACTGGGCTTCATCAGCAGATTCCTGCACATTATGCACTGCACATCCTGTCCATTAACTCCATCTTCTCCTCCAACCTTGAGGTTATGACACCCCCACTGATGGTGTTCCCTACAAATAACACTGATGGTGTTCCCTACAAATAACACTGATGGTGTTCCCTACAAATAACACCACCAGTGTCTGATGAGGGGAAAACTAACTTTTGGTTAAAATTTTCCTTTTCATGCACCCATTTGATTTTGTTCAATGTGATTCAATTGGTTTTAAATTAGGTTCGTGAACTGTTCATGAATGTTGCACAAAATTAAATCTTGTTTTTAATTCATTCATTCATTCATTTTCTAAATCACTTAAGACACATTAGGGGTTGTTTGGTTTCTGGAGTCTTATCTCAGTAACCAATGGGTGGAAATACACCCTGGATGGGATCTAGGTCATTGCATGGCATATTCAGTATTTGTCAGCTTTATATTAGGGTTGACCTATAAAATTTCAATGACCCATCAGATGGAGTCATAGATACATTAGCTACATTGTTTACACCACGAGGTGTCAATTTGGTGGCTGTATGTTTTCTTAAAAAAAGGGTTTCTTACATGATCACTGATTTTTCATGCAGGCCCACCACAAGAAAACCTAAAACTATCTGCTCATATAACTATCATTTAGAATTTTCATATATCAAGATGGCTTGCTTAAGTGTATTTGTTATCCCACATTCAATGTATTAGTAGTACAACTCTGTCTACCGGATTCTTTTTATTCCTCATCACAAACGTCTGTACTATTTCCTCTCCGTCTTGTCTTCGTGCCTGTCTTCTCCTTTTAAAGCGTCCCCCCCTCCAGATGCTCCTGATCAAACCTGGCACTGAGTTGATTCAAATAAGACTGCACACTGGGCATGGACACTCCCACCACCTTGATTGAATCACAGTCAATGGAGAGTTTTCCTAATGGGCTGACAAATTAATGAGCAGGCTCAAGCCTCTCTGCAATGATTACTTCAACATGAGCATCCGTGAAAACATTTGGCCTTTCTGGGTAACAGGAGGGTCCCTGTAATACTGGGTGTTAGTGGGTTAAACAGTACTCATCTGTTTTAATATGTGCTTCTAATGGAGAAAACAATAATAAAAAGCTTACTGGTGATCAATAGTTTGGACAAACAAAACCCATCTGTCTCAAAGATTAATAAAGTATTGTTTCATTCAGAGAGAAGGGATAGACTTTCCAGTTTGGGTGATTTATTTTGTTTTTGCTTATTAACACCTTGTGTTGTCCCTGCACTGGACCATTTTTTCATCAAGCCCTAATTGACTGTAGGATTTTGCTGAAGTGTATTATCAATCTCTATCTGTTTCGTGTAGAAAGACATTGATCAATGGAAATAGCTTTCCTTTGTTGACTGAATTGGACACTGTTACCGGCCACTGCCCGGGCCATGTAATGGAGCTCATGAGAAGCAAGCCCAGTGGATCAATAAAGCATTGAAATAAGAAGATGAAATCCCCTTTTTCTCAATGATTAGAGGCTGAATGACTGAATTTGTTACATTTCAAAACTTTATTTTTCTTTTTGCTTCGAAGTAAGTCACTGGAAAAAAAGGGCCAAACAACCACCTCAAAGATTTTTCGCTCCCCTCTCTGCCTCAAGCCCATTAAAATTCTTCTGAAGTTTTTTACATATCACTACATCAAATGCACATAAATTATGAATGTCTCATATAGCAGTCTTGCACTTGTAGCCCCCGGGTTCCCTTGAAACTGATTTGGTGTCTATGAACTTTGTTGTTACAAGGGCCAGAGAAAATTGGAGTAATATGCTCCCTCCATGATTGATCATTCACGGCTCATAATGCACAACATGTCATAATAAACATCTCCACCTCGTGTATTACTTTGTTACAATTGTGTTTAGTTCACCATTAATGAATTTACTGTCATATAGTCAGTTTTAATATTAATGCACGGGAATGATTTTGTCGTAAAGGGGCAACGTGTTTCGATATCTAGCGGGGCTAACATGCGCTGCTTTCAGACATCACAGGCAAACTGGGAATTTCTGCAAGTTGAATACAAGGGGATACAGGAGGGAAGATAAGCGCCTATGTACTCATTATTTTATGCAATATAAATCTATATTTTTTTTACACCAGCCATCATTTCCAACACATTACATTACATATAAGATCTTTAATTGGATTAGATGTATTTGGGTTATATTTGACATCATAGTGTGGAAAAAAGGAACAGATCCGTGTAAAATTAGATTCAGTTTTCTGACTTTATAGTGGCAGTATAATGCAGGGTTATGGAGGCAAAATAAGGGCTGGAATTAAAAAAAACAAAAAAAAAACAACAATATTACAATACATAATAGAGTGGATTGTGGATTGGACAGCACTTAGAGATCGACTGTTTACAGACTGAAACATATGGGGCAGAATCATGTCTATACAAATGTTTAAATAATTCACTTGTACTAATCATGTAACCCACTTGCTATGCTCATTGTGGGTTTTCGCATATAAAGCTGCTTTTGTGTGCAGCTGAAACCACTTTCTCTCACTGAAAAATACAGAAAACAAACACGCATGGTGAAGTCGGAATCGTCAAGTTGATTAATAATGTCCAGTCCCATAATGCCCTGTTGAGCGGGACTTTTACAAGTGAAAAAGTCGAAGATTTGGCAGCGTGCCTCAGGGATGACAGTTTTAAAGATTCCATAGGCTAGTTTGTGTTTGAGAGAGAGGACAGAGGCGCTACAGCAATCCAGATAATGCTGCGTTCACGTCGTATCTGCGGAACGATGAACAAGGTAAATGAAGCTCATTATTACTAATAAAACTGAATAGTACAAGATCTGGTCCAAAGATCATATGACGACCTTTGGAGGTAAAATCACAACTCACAATTTGTTTACATCTTATTCAATTTCAACCAAATTTGACGTTTCTTCTAGTTTTCTCTTCTTTCTGGCGGCTTAGGTTTGTGAGGCCTTTTGTGACAGGAAACTCTGTATTTTTTTTACAATATTGTGGCAATATCTCGATGAAACAAACAAACAGATCCGCTTTTTCATACAGCTACGGTGTTTCCATTGATTCCCTAGATTGTGACGGCCCATTTTACCCTGTCGGGCTTTAATGAATCAATAACGTTTTCACTGTAGCATAACTCTAAAGCGTCTGTGTAAATCAACCTTACTGCACGTCGGAGTTCAGAAGCCAGACTCTCAGCTGACTGACTTACAGTAATTCTTCATCATCATTTCTTCAACAGTGGCAAAATGACACATTATACAAACTCAAACTCCTTAATGTGGACTAAATCTGAACACTTGTGGACAGATATTAAAGTATTACTGCAAACAGACTGAAATAAACGTACTATCCTTGCAAACATGTAAAGCTACAAATCCATATGTTAGCACAGTCTATGTAACTTACAGGCTATTGACAATTTAAATGTTCACCTATGCTAATTTAAATAATAGTGATTAGTGTGACTTGGACTGATGCAATCACAGGACAATGCGTATATTATATTTCTCAAAACTTGTCATTTGCGTATAGTGCATAAATGTCTTTACAGTAGATCTCGACACCATGCTTTATATGTTGGGCACCTTTTGTCATCCATTGTGTGACATAATATCAATCACCATTTTTTTTTGATCAGGACATAAGTAGTGTAAGACAGACATAGTATGAGTCAGCCCTAACGGGTGGTATCAGTTGGCAAAAAAGAGGCCTTGTCAGGAGCTGTAGTCTTTGCCGGACGTCAAGCTGAGTCCGTTTGGCTTCCTGGACATGATTTATCTCCATCAGTCCAGCTGAGCTTCTCCAGCTGTTTGTGCAATGGATAATTTTTCATTGGCTCATGGTGAATATGGTTTGCTTTCCAATGGCATCCATCTCCACTGCTGCAGGAATCTTTGGCTTATCCTGATCCGCAGAACATTCTTGCGAACATTCATGTTTTTTAAGGCTCAGGCTTTTCAAACAGACTCCACCCTGCCCTTCAGGGACCTACTGCAACAGATAAACTCACAACAATACTTGTGTCTAAAGGGATACCAAAAAAAAAAAAAAAAAAGCATGAGCTGAGCTGAGCTGAGCTGAAACCCAGTGTTCCTCTGGTCAGATCGCAGGTCAAATCCTTTGGTGATGTTGTTATTGTATGTAATCATAGCCTTGTGTTTTGTTACTATTTAATTTTAGATATGTTCATCCACTGGATAACCAACTTTGTCATCACAGTCATCACATTAGTCGCTCAGGCATTGTTTTCTCTCACTGACTCCAGCGCGATCCAAGGACATCTGACAAATCTGTTTTCACTCATGACCTTATTTATAACTTATTTACTACTCTGACATGTCCCCAGAGTCTCACTAAAGTTGGATTCCCAGGCTTTGAGAAAAGCAGGCGGTGTGTCCTGGTGCCTGACTCATGTCTGTTCTAACCATCCCCCCACTTCTAAACTTGTAACCAGCTGCACATCAAAAGGAATATGATTTATTAGGGGTGCAACTCCCCAGGACTTTGAACGACCATCGACTTGTTTATCCAAGTTAACATTCTTGGCCATATCCATATATTTTTCTGTTTGCCCTTTCATGTGGTTCTGCAGGGATACATGCACTGGTTGCTGGGTTTTGGTCCACCTACAGTTAAATTATGTTCACTACTAATGTTGCTCATGAAATATTTGGGTTTGGGCCATGGCAGTGACATGGATGAGTTCTGTTACTGTTCCTTGAAGGCATTACATAATTGATGTATTTTCATGGTGCTGTGGTTAGTTGATGGCACATGGGGGGTGATTCTGTTAAGAGCAGGCATCATTGACTCCTTTTCCTTGAAGCTGCCCATCTTTTAGCCCTCAGAATCCCTCAACCCCTTTTCCTGTCTCTCTCCACGTCTCCCAAATGGAAAACATGTGGCAGGGGTTGTCATTTGTTAACGTATGGTAGAAAGAGTGAAACAGGCCAGGGGATGGCTCATCAGGAACACTCATTCAGGATGATGAATGTAGCCAAATACACATTTGTCCGTAAAACTTGCCGAGTGGATCAGCATCATTAGGCATGAGGAATAGGTGGAGCCCGCTGAGAAGTGAATGCAGCAAACAGATGTTGCAGATTTTCACCAGCATCTTTCATCCAGAGTACCATCATTAATAAAGTTGAAGGTGATCCTCGTGGTTTCATTTAATAAGACCAAATAAAGTATGGTGGGACTCTCAGGAAATTGCTGAATAAACTGAATATCGCCACGGCTTCTTAAACAAGGACCCAAGGTGCTCTGTCTGATTTTAAAATAAGTCTTGGCCAAATGACACTGTAGTTAGGATCCTGGGTGTAAAGTGTGTTAGTCAGCAAATGTTGTAATGTCCTCATAGGAACAGGAATTCATGAGAATAATGTTGGGTCTTATTTCAAACTATATTTGATTAGAGCTAAAACTATGTCCATTAATTGCTAAGGAAGGTGGGGGATTATCCAGTTGCATACAATTACATAATGTTATTAAATGATAAATGAAACGTAACATTTGTTATAGTTAAAGGAGAAAATATGTTAGTCGGTTATAGCCATCAAGATAGTGATTATAGGAGGATAAATGGAATATAACATTCATTCTATTGCTTTGTATCTCCTTTATTTCTATCTATTGATTATTGTATTTCAAAAGTAAATTCCAGAACAATGATTTGATATACAGTAACCCCCCCCCCAAAAATAAAATATACAAACCCTTACTCACTTTGCAACCCCTTTTACATTTGAATCAATGGTTAGTATAATCAAGACATTACATTATTTGAGAGGGGGTTGGAGTTGCAGGAAGAAGGGGTTCAGAGCCATCAGTGCGGGTTCATTGCTGTGCTGATGCTAAATGCTAGCTGGGTAACAAAGTCATTTGATTGTCTTGCTAATGTAATTGGTTAACTATGACTAAACTGAGCTGTCTGTAAAATAGAAGCCCTGCCTGTTGTTTATTAGAATAAGCATTAGACATAAGTCTGACTGTGAAGGGAGCTGAGCTGTCTATCACACCTGTCAGTCAAAGCTTGTCATGGCAGACACTAATGCCTTCTATTCAACTTAAAATCCTCTTAATGAAGCAATAATTTAACGATACACCACCATAATTCAATGTAAGGTTATGTTTTTTTGGATGCAGCATCTCGTGGCAGTCACCTGTATTGTATTCCATTATAATATAGTTAGCACTGGCTTCACTTTGGCACCAAAGTCTTCAGAACTCCAAAATAAATGACTATCCTTTAACATTTGTTTTTTTTGTTTAGGTATGTAACGATTAGAGATTTTGATGCTATGATTATCAAGATTACTACGATTGTTTTCCGGGGTTTATACGTGGAGGTGTGGTCCGTGCCCGACCCTCACATTTAAACCCCTCTGTGCCACACCCCCACAAAAGTGAAAGTGAAAGTTAACATACATTACTAATTCCTCTACGTCTCCCGCAGTTGTGAAGCATCAGACTATTTGATGCAGTTTGCCTCGTGATCAAACAGAGCGTGTTTACTGCATCAATTCACAAGTTCATCCTCCCGAAGCTTGTATGACAGTCTGAGCTGCAGAAGGACGGCCTCACTGTACGAAAGCTATGCAGGCAGATTATAGTGAATGGGTTGGATAATGGTAGCCTGAGTGGAAACAGCGTACATGACCATAGTGAACGCAAACTCTATGGAATCCAAAGTCAAAAATATATTTAAGCTTAAGACAATTCAGAAATACATGATGTTTTTTTGGAATTGCCTGAACTTCTGAACGGTCAGCTTGTTCCTTCTGTCATTTTCACTCGTGGAATGTTGAATGCATGCTTCATTCCGTGTTGGATGCACATATTGGTGTGTCTTTGATTCCACTCTCAATCTACTGTAGTTTATGACACTTTTTTTTTGCAGCTTTGACAATTAATTAAGCATGACGTTTAAAATCACAATTAATCGTAACACCATGACATTGTTACAACCCTATTTTTGAGTCGTGCCAAAATGTCTTCCAAACCCTCAGTTCTATATGCATTACACTCTAAACCCCTCCTACTGATAGCCTCACATCTGTAAATGTATTTACAAAGGCACTGCAAACACCAACATATTCTCAGTGTTTTACCAGCCTTGTACTGATCTCTACCTGACCTGTGTGTGTTTTTGTACGATGCTGGTTGAAGCTGATGCCATGGGTATGTCAGGTGATGGAGCCTCATGTTCAAGCAGCTTGGCCCTGTTGTAGAGGGCCTCCATCTTTGTCAGCCTTGTCTCATCTTATAAACAGTCCCAGACAGAGAAGCTTTACCATGAATAATGCCTCAGGTCTGTAGAATCCCAACACCTATAAATCTTAATAGAGGTTCCCAGATTCCAATGGGCGGCCACATCTCTTTCTCGCCCTGCCCAACGTTCTACCACCTCCCATACCGAGGCTCCAATTTTCTCTCCCCAAAGAAAACCTACAGTAACTTGAATTTGCCATGCTATGATTTACCTGCACACAGGATTACATGCATATAGCTCATGCAAATCAATAAAAACATGTCAAGAATGCTTAGCCTCCTGCGTTTTGCTAAATGCAATTTATCACTCGGGGAATCGGGGAAGGGAATGGGTTCGCAAATGGGAGTCTGATCATTTGCGTTGGACCTGTTGTCAAATATTTGAAGAGTGCATTTTTCATTTTCTGTACAGTAAATTGCACTTGGTTGTGTGTTTATTTCAAAGGGACTAGCCGATTCTGTGCTTATTGCATTTAGTAAGGAAACCTTTGCTTTTATGAACTGCTGCACAGTGTTTACTTCAATTCCCACATCATATCATATAACAGATTGTCAGACAATGGTACATTAAGTAAATTCAATGCATTTTAGTGTACAATGTGTGAATTTAAAACTGTACATACATATTTTTTTATTTGTTGGATTGCTGTAAATCAACACTGCATGTGTCTGCTGTTAGTGTGTTTATTTGTGAGTACATTTAACTTTTAAAGTTATGACAAAAGTAGAAGAAGTCTTACCTTAAAAATATTCCATCAGTATGACTCTGACCCTCAAGCTTGAGCTGCATCACTCAGCCTGATATGAATTATGTGTTGCATTTCTCATGCTTGCCTACTGAATTATATTAACTGGCTTTGAAGTGAAGGAAAATATACTTATAAATCAACTGATCTCATGTATATCAAGTCAACGGACAGTCATCAGGAATGCTGTGCATCATCTTAAGCCAGATTGGGTGTATGCTGCTATGATGGACACAGATATTGACACTTTGAGAGACGTCTTGCTTTGATATGTCCATCTGTGCCTTTGGGCTGAAGCTGGTCAACATGATGCCCACTGATTCCTCAAATTGAGCCTGCTTAACATTCATCATTCATAAATTGGGAATATGTCACCTTTGAAGTGCAATTACAGTGCATGCCAAGGAGGTGGGTTTTGTGAATCAACTATTTCACTACTCCTCCCAAATTTACTTTTGAGTATGTAGACAGATCAGGGTTAATAGATGGCTTGTAGATCGACCTGCTGTTTTATAGAGGCATGGATTGCTAATGGACCAGCATCTTCTTATGTAGCCTTATTAACAGTCTGTTTGAAAATATATCTGCTATGCTAATGTGTTTTACAGTCAGTCATTTACGAATCCTATTGATTATCCGATGCTTCTAAAGTGTTGACTTCATTCAACATTCTGTGCACGTGGATTGTGCTTTTATTCAATTGTATTGGACCTTTTTCATTTTTAAATATAAGTGCTATTAATCTAGATTATGAATACATCATTCGCCTGACTCAAGTTTGTCAATATACAGTTCAAAACTAATAATTATAAATGCATTCATTCACAAGAGGCAGTTATCATGTGTCTGGAGCACCTGAATCGCTGAGGTGTATTTCAGTGGGAGCTCCCACAACTATTCTTCTTGCGTAGTTCAAAGATAAATTAGCAGCTTCTAAATAATGCAGTGAACCCTAATTCTCTTTGATTAGTGGCAAGTTAGAGGATAGCGACCCATTGAAATTGGTCATCAGCATAAATAATGACTGAATGAACTGATAAAATGCAAAGTTGCCGGCCATCATAAATCAAATGAAAACCACTTGGTGTGGAAGTCATTGGAATTAGAAGTCCATGCTCCTATTAATTATGTTGCCTTGCCAAGGCGACAGTGTTATAAATCAGTTGTGAAAGGTACTCCAGCCGGCTGGCCTGCCCAGCAAGGCTTGCTGCCTGCAAATGGCTCTGTATACCCCCCTAATTGTTTCTTAAACAAGCCACCTCTAGAGGCTGAGGCTGATGGACAGAGTTTAAGAACAGAATTGAAAATGTAGGCGAACGCTGCACTGTATACAGTCTGTACAGTCACATTAGAAAGTAGAAAACTAACAGAAAGAATTGCCATTTCAACAGTCAGGAATACATAATGTTTTTTTATTACAGCAAAAAAGTTAGTCAAATTTTGCAGTTTTTGGTCTTATAATAGCATTGGCAGAAATATAATATAAGGCTCTGCATTTTTCAGCCATCTGTTAGAATCCCAGAGAGTATCTGACAGCCTCTAACTACAAATCGCATTTCAGATCTTATATTTTTAATGTTATATACAATGGAGGGAAATCCGAATATCATAGGATCTGCCATAATTTTGGTAACATGATACAACAGTTCTGCAATACATTCCGTATTTCACAGAATGTAAAAGACGAAAACAACACAACATATTCCTGCATCAAACTTTTGCTCCTGGGAGTGAAAAGTATAGTGTTTGGTTTTTATTGTGTGTAACGTAGTACCAGTGTAGTACCAGCCTTCAGTGTAGTCCTAGTGACTGCATCCCTGATTCCCTTTGCTTCATTTGATTACATTTAAGTACTTTCAGTGAAAACAAGACTACTCATTTTTGTATATGACATGCAATATGAGTGGTATATATTCATTTTTGAAAGTACCTTTCAGTAAAGCTGGGTTTCCACAGTGATAACCTTGAACAGGAACCACTGCTCCTAAAATCTCAGATGTCTTGGAGTTGTGAGTTTGGAGCATTATTTCCTTCTGAAGGAAACTGAGGTATGTGATTGTGCGCATGCCCCTCTGTAAAGGCTCCATGAGCCCACCATCAATCACATAGTCCTTATTAGGCTGTCTATAACTGACTGGAGTTATTTTGCTGGGTATGCTATTAGAATAATTGCATTCCTATGCAGTTCGCTGTTCTGCTAGATTTATTTGTTTTTACAACACAGAGCCCTTATGAGGTCAAACAACTTGTGATGCTGCCTGTAAATGTCTGTTTGGAGATGTCAATAATATAATGGACTGGTGGTAGATAGGAAAAAGGCTGTTGTTAAAGATGTCACCAGCCTCCTATACTTATATCTCACTGCTTGATAGTATGTGGAGTTTGGAAGCTGAGTTGCAGGGTATATAATGGCATTATTTAGCTTAAAGTAACTCTATCTATAACCTCTGTACCCCTATGAATACTCCTCTTTTAGGGTGTTAGTTATCTAAAATGGGCTTGTAATCTCAATCATCTCATTTTCCCCTAGATTTTCCCTCTCTTTACATTGCGAGTGAATTAGTTCCTCCACTGGTGACACTAGACGGGTCTGGACTCTCAATCTATTACGCTGCGAACGACAAAATAGCTTTCTCCTTTTAAATGAGGGCTCCTCTGTCAATCCATTACCCATCTCCCTTCTCTTTCTCTCTCCCTGTGTTTCTCTACACTTCGCTGTGTGTGTGCACATGTGTGTAGGAAAGTCCCCAAGAAACCATTTAGGCAGTAGAAATGGAGCGGGCCCAGGCCTCAGGTGTCCGTGTCACGGTGATGAATCACATAGAACACATATTAAACCTTCCTCATGTGAGAGAGACCTGTGTTGAGCTGCACCCTTTGCCTGGCTACCCTCTCCCAAAAAAAAAAAAAAAAAGAGATCTGCAGGAAAAAAAAAAAAAAAAGAGAGAAAGAATTATAAATATGACTGTGTGTTCTGCACATAAAGGCCGGCTTGTCCCTGAGAAATTGATTTATTGGATTCCCTGACATTTTAGTTGTGGTCGTTATGTTATATTTATGGGGGAATTGCTGGAGCCTCTCATTATGCTCTCCTAATTTATTTTACATACTTTTATGGTCGCTTGTGCTCAGCAGGCCTTTACGGCAGCTGTTATTGAAAAAGAGAAAAAGGCAAGTACATATCGATCAAGATTTACATGTTTATTGCCAAGGCTGTGATTTATTTTACCGCGTTTTCTTGTTTGGGTCGAGCTCCATTTCAGTCAGTTGCCTAAAGTACAAGGAAACCTGATGCAAATGTTTTATATGAAGTACATATGCTTCACTTTTTTTCTCCCTTTATACATTAAGTTCCGCAGTCTGTCGGTGTACAGCGTGTTTATTGATTTGCTAGGGATGCAGAAATGATGTCCCAGAGCTAGTAGTGATGTTCCGTCTTTGCTTAACATTATATTTTAAAGCCACAATGCATGAACATAAGATTACTCAACAATCATATATGAGTTCCAACAAATTGTGTTTGAGTGACTCGTCATTTTGCGTATGTATTCTTATATACACACATATCTTGTAAGGCAAAGCAATTGGAAAATGTTTCCCCTTCTCAAAATGACACCGAGATACCTTGTTCAGGTTGTTCTGCGTCAAGTTTTGTGGCCTTGGACATGATTAAGTAATAAAAACAATTAAATTAAATTACTTAAACTTTTGATGCATTAAATAGGGTCCCAAGATCATTCCTCAGCATAAAGGATGTGTAATTAACAGCTGAGATGAAGCGGTTATGAGCTGCTTCTTATTAAATTAAAGACTTAAAAAAAGGGTCTTCCAGCGAAGCCCAAGAACTTGATATATGCTTATGCGGCTGTGAGCATCACCTACCATGAAATTTAGTGTTTCCAGGATATTTAACATTAAGACGTAGTTAAAATTAATTCTACGTGCAATTTCTCAAAAAGAAAGCTGACAACTAATGTCAATAAATCGTGCTCTGCCCGAGATGGGGGAATCGTAAATCTGTTGCTCAGTACCGCCCCTCAATGTGGTAGTCAGGGGTCGAATGGGGGTGTGAAGCCCGGTATAGGAATGAGGAAGATGGATATGTCGGCGCAGGAAGGAGAAAGGGTGATTTGAAACCCAGGACACTGATTGGTGGAGATGAGGCTCGGGTGTCCTTGCGGTGACATTCAGCCCCTGATATTTGTTTGGCTTTAAATAATACCCAGGACAGGGCCGGAGAGTGATGGCCACCGGGTCGGCTGACATTGCAGCCCGAGCCAAGGTGAGCGACTCCAGGACACTTCCTCTCTCTCTCTCTCTCTCTCTCTCTCTCTCTCTCTTTCTCTCTTCTCCTTCATCTCTCCATGTCTCTCTCTTTCTGTCTCGGGCCTGTCAATATGCATCCACTTGTCTGATGGGTCCTTCTGAGGAGCTTACAGCTGACATGCTGGTGTCTTTATTTCCACCAGCAATCCTTTTAGAGTTGGCCTCGGTGATCAGTCATGCCACTGACAAGCAGCTCAAGCCTCAGCACCTCAGCACCCCTCCATCCACTCCTCCTCATGACTCTGTCTTTACAAAGGAGTAGCACACAGCGCTTTTGGTCCAGAGTAAGAATTTAGGTTGTGTTCATTTCTCATGTACTGCTGTAGACACCTGTTATTTATCTTTATGTCAGTGTTTTTCAGCCTTGGGGTCGGGGCCCCATGTGGGGTCGCCTGGAAATCAAATGGGGTCACCTGAAATTTCTAGTAATTGATAAAAATGATTAAAAAAGAACCTTTCTAATAACAAAATATATGGTGAGTTGAGAGAGACAATCACAATCCATAAAAGACATGAGAAACTCTGAACTGTGGTTCTGTTTATCTGTCAAATGTTCACTGCGGTTGGTTTCAGATGCTGCAGCTCTTTCACAATAAAATAAATAAATAATAAATAAATAAAAAATATATATTGTTTGTTCAGTATTAATTGTCAGCCTTGTAAATTTGAGCTGGACTGACTGTCCATTTCCTGACCAAGGAAAATACAATTCTGACTTTGTGCAGTAATCTACACCTGGCTTTTCTGCCTCCGTCTATAATAATAT
>JAPTYQ010065942.1:0-27661 GCA_029814465.1 Ostorhinchus cyanosoma
AAGAGTTAATTAGGGAAAGAGAGGGAGTAGAACCACCAAAATCTAATCAGTTCTTCCTTGGGCTATTTGTGGCCTCCGGTTAAAATTTCATCAAAATCCATTGGTAACTTTTTGCGTGATCCTGCTAACAGACAGACGGACAGACACACGCCGACTGTTACATACACCTTAGCGCCTTTGGCAGAGGTGAATTAACTGATTCTTAGAAGGTTTGCAATTTCTGCCGGGTCTAAATGAGCACTAACACCAGGTTCACTTGGGAGGAGAAGGGGGTATAAATCTGTGCCATTAATAAACCATATATGTTGTTTATGACGTACACGTACATGGTGTTCTGCAGGACTTCCATCTGACACGAATGTGGTGACTCCAAACACAGAGTGCAGCTGGGACTTCACCACCAAGACCCGCTCCACCTACGATGATGGTACCTCATTAGATCTAGAGTGGGAGGATGAAGAAGGTGAAGCTTTACCTTTTATTATTTCACTGAAAGACTTTCTTTTTTTTTCCTGTGTTGCATTGTCATCAACACTTCAAACTCCACAAACTGGGATATGGGATCTGCCTCTGTTTTTATCCCTTCTTTTGTTTGGTGGTAGAGGTGGTGATTGCTTTGCAAAAGTGTAATTTCTGCAGTTGTCCCCAGAGACTACCTGTTCTTTCACACAAATGAAGTTAATGCAGATGTTTTATAAAACCGATTTTTTTCCCCCTATATTTGGGATGTAGAAAAAACACTTTCTAAAGAGAATTTTTTTTTTTAAATCTCACCTGAAACATCAAATCCAGGTTTGGAAATCATTGTGTATAACCTGCCATAGATCGAAGTCAGCATACATACCTTTGGGACATGGACTGGACAGGCATTCTGGACAAATCCACATCATGTAAAGAATAACCTTCCAAAACCCCAACTAACACTTAAATTCATAACTTGACTTGATGTTAATCCACAGTGTCCATAGTTTTAAGTTCCACAGAAACAATGACTTATCCAAGCATTTATTTTTTTTACCAGTTAGTGGTTGTTTTTGTTTTGCTGTGTAGATAGAGATATTTTATGAAACATCTGTCTCGTGCACAGAATTATAAAAAAAATAAATAATAAAAAGTGAGGACAAAAAATATGTCAGTGCTGACCGGACATGAGTCTTCACTTAAAGTATTTGCATTCCACTGGTTCCCTGCACCCTATAATAGCTTCTGACCCCTTTTGCAGGAATCAACCGGGCACTTCCTCCTTGGGAGCGATCTCGGACGGAGGAGGACATCCTGCGTGCGGCCTTGAAGCCCGGCTCCAAGCCAATGAACAGTGGGCCGACCTCAGTGTCCGAGGACTCCAATGCACTCGAGTGGGAGAATGATTTTGTGAGTACCCATCCAGAGGACAATGCAGACACTGAGTTTGAGGGTTTTGTTAATCCTGTCCTAGACACTCCGTCTGAGGACACGTCGGACTGTGGCCTCAGGTTGGACACCCAGGACAGATAGTGTCCAGCACCAAAGAGACGTTTCCTGTGCCCTCTTCATGTCTGAGCTCACCAGCTTTTTGCTTCATTAAATAAAAATGTCCTTATTGCTCTTCATATTGTGTAATATGATACTTTTATGCTGCAGGAATATGTTGTGTATCTCCACACTTCAGAACATTGTAGTGATGTTTGTCACAAACACTCATTTTTTCAGTGCCTTCATTTGCTCAGTTATCTGACCATCTTATGCATCGTAACAAAACTGATCAATTGTCATGTTCAACCATGAGATACATTTTCCATTAAGTGCTCATCAATCTACAGTGCCCTGGTGATCATACAGACCATTACCTTGCCAAGCTACTCTCAAGTGAATCTTAATCACAGAAGCAGGATTTTATAATATATTGATATGCATACAATTGATATGAGATGAAAGTAAAAGTAAAAAGTCTTTGAAAGGTTGGAGCTCTGTGATTCTTGATGTCTAATCAAAAAAGGTGTTTAATAATTGAAAGTAAGTTTTGAATGCTTACATGCTGTTTTGATTGGCAGAAAAGTACCTCATACAGCACCACTTAAAAGCATTTGGACCCTATCAGCTACTGGTTCAATGTGTAATATTTGGGGAAATCCAGTGGTGAAGTGGCAGACTGTAAACAGCTGACTCCCCTACATGTCGTCTTTCCCTATGATGGCATTAAAAACATGAAAGCCCCTTATAGAGCCGGTGTTTGGCTTGTTTTACGTTGAGGTGATATTAGTTCTGGTCCACTTTCTGGTCTGTTTTCACATCTGAACCAAGTTTAGATTGAAGGTTCATGTCAGTGTTCCACTGGACACATGATATACAGTTAGTTTTAGTTTCAAACTGCAATTTTGTGAGAGCAACTTTTGAAAAGAACAGTTGAAAAAAAGAAAGAGTTAATGACAAAAAGTACTGTATGGTCGATTATTTTTTTCAGCCTGTTGCAGCGTTATTCTGCCTTCAAATCATGGTTTTAATTTTCCCAATGCTGCATCCAAGGCGTTCCAACCTTTTAAAGTGGGTATTTTTCTTGATTCAGTTTTAAATTATTTATCTCACAGTCAAATAGTTATGTTTGAATCCTACTATAGAAATGGACGGGGTGCATTTATCCACAGGTAGTTGATGGCCACAGTGAGTTTGCGTGTTTTTTCAGGGTGAGAAGAACACCCCCCTTCATTTTTTTATGGCAATAATGGAGCAAAATTCCATTCACAGCAAATTTAAAAGACCAAAAATATTAAACTGTTTTTACTAGTTATAATTATAATCACTCTTTTGCATTACAACAGTCGGCATCCAGACTTTTTTCTCATAATGAATGTTTGACTACACATCATCATACTTTTCTATGATTTCTGTCACTGATGGTGTAATATGTGGTTATGACTTGGTGCATGGAATATCATAAAGCAACAAAGCCATCAAACAAGGCATGACTTAAAAATGTGCTATCAGTGATGTGCAGAAAACCAGGCTCATTCAAGTTGCCACTGCTACCATCATGAGTGAGAAGTTTTTGTAACGCAAGATCTGATCTGGTACACAATAATACTGCTCTATGTATTCTGCTGTTAAAGGATGAACCAAAGGGGTACCAAGGGAAAAACAAATGAACGTACAGAGATAACAGCCCCTTGTGCAGAAAAAAACCAAAGCATGAAAGCCTCATCGTTGACCGTCCTGCAGATGTATTATATTCAATAGAAAAGCATCAAACCAGTACAACAGTAAAGCACATACAGTGACCCAGGCCTGGGCTCTTCACATCAGCACACTGGTGCCTAGCCAGTTCTTGGAAATCAAACTGGCCTTTTTCAACAAGACACTTTTAGTCTCATATCAGGCTCTTGATTTGGTTTGTTTTATTGTGTTAATGTCTTTCACAATGGCCGAAACAGTATGGAAAGATACAGACAGTTTTGAACCTGACTTTTTGTTACACCTATGGTGTTTTCACTCATGTTAAGTGATTAGACCCTAACTCTGGGACTCTGAAGGAACTTAAAGGCTGAACCTGATGAATGTCCCTGTTCTCCTAATAGGACATTCTAAAGGGCGCAACTTGTATCTCTAACATGAACCTTTTCCCAGAAGGGACACTGGATTAAATAGTAACATGCAATAAATAATTCCTGAAGTACATTTTGAAATGAAATGAGAAAACATGGTATGGCAGAGATGTCTGAGCCACTGCTGTCTCTACAGTCGCCTCAACTGGACGTTTTTATTCAGACACAATAACATTTTGTAACAACAATTTTCAAGTCCCAGATTGAAAATTTCAACTGAAACAGTGGAACAGCCAACTTTATGTGAAAAGTCAAACCAATTTAAACAATTCCAATCCTTATTTGTGCCTCATTAAATCAGTTGCACTCCTAGTACTGTCACATTTTTGTGGCTCATTGGAGGTATCCTGACAGAATAAGAGTGTGGTTCAATCAATCAATTGTATTTATATAGTGCCACATTGTAACAAAAGTTATTTCATGGCACTTTGCATTTATAGCTGGTCTAGACCAGACTCTTAAGCCAATTCACAGACACCCACAGAATCCTCCAGGAGTAAACACTTGATGACAGTGGAAGGAAAAACTACCTTTAACAGGTAGAAACCTGGAGTAGACCCCGACTCTGGAGGAGGGACCACTGACACGACCAGTTAAAGAGAGAGGGTTAAAGGAAGGGAGAGAGAGAAACAGATTGGGGAGGGGGGAGACACAGGTTAACGGGTTAAATGTGTTGTAGGGATTTGGTCATTTATATAATGAATTTAATCCCATAATGTGACTCCTCATGCACACATTCCACCAAAACAGATTCTCTTCAGACTCTGTTTTTGTTAATGCACTGTTGGAGCATCCTGAGCTCAGCACTGCCCAAGAGCTAACCAAACAAACCAGATGTCTTTTAGCCCTGGTCCAGAATGATAATGGAGGATTCCAGACCTACATCACCAACTCTACAGCACTGACAACAGTGCTAATGACGAGTGGAGATGGGTCTGGCCTTGCAAGACTACTGTCAGACTTCTACCTGGGCACTACAGTACACTACAGAACTCACAAAATACTGCACAATCTGTTGTTATCAAATGGCATTGATAACACTGACTAATTGGACTACAACCCCCAGCTACAACAGATAATACAACCTAACCAGTTTTACTTTTCTAACCTCTGAGGTAAATGAAATGTATCATTGGCTATATCATTGACCACCGTAGTGGTGCAAATGGACATTATATACTGATGATATATTACTCTTGTGTATTGATTGACATTGTAGCCTTTGCTTTAGTAAACATTTTCATCATACAGCCTGTGTACATCAAGTTTATTAGAGCCCATGAAATCTCAGTCTGTAGGTTTCTGATAGACTTTTACAGCCATACCATGTCCATACTTAGCGCTATCCCACTGGATATTCAACAGACAATGAGTAATTACTTTTAGTGCGATGCCTGACACCATTGCCCTCAAAAGGGGATAAAAGCTCGTTGGGTTCTTAAGTGTTTTTAGAAGGCTACAGAAAAGATCCATTCTGGGTGACATGAGTAACATCAGTACCTTTCCAATTAGGATGTCAGTTAGTCATCTGTTGTCAAAACCACTTTTTCTTAGCAGTTACAGTACAGATTTATCTAACGTGAGTCTAATCACCTAACTAAATGAAAACACCCATGTAGAGCTGTAGGGACTGGAAGAAGCTGCTCCAAGCATTGTTTTAGTATTTATTCTTGACAGTTGATTATCAATCATTTGATGATGGTACAATGATGTAGCTATATCTGAAGTTGTTTTATCGCTTAATCTTAAATACTGTATTATCTATTTGATTATTTGGCTAATTGTTATAGCACCAGTTTTAGCGATCGTGGTTTCTATATTGCTTTGGACAGAGGAACAAATGCAAAGTGGAGGCTGATTTAAATGGGTTAGTACACATTTTAAATCGCAGTGTATTGTATGTCACAAATAAGAACAAGTAGAGTGAAAATAAATATTTAGCCTGTTAATTGATGTGAATGCTACATCTGATATAGAATGGAACAACTGCAAAATATATTTGATATGATGGGTCCAACCTGTTCACCACAAGTGAAATATCCTGCTTGGTTGATTCCATTTGGATGTTCAATAGACATTGTGCACTGACTTTTAGTATGATGTGAAATCCAAAACCAACAGTTTGAACTTAGAGCAGCAATTGACTTTCATCACAATTTTTTTTCAAATGTGTCCAACCCCAGTGCTCGCCTAATTATCAAAATCCATTAGTCTTTCCTTGCTTACGTACCTGAATCACTTCCCTCACGGTGAACAACTTTGAAGATTACTCCATCATAAACACAGTCCACTTGTTCACCCAACAAACCCAAACGTCACTCGGGCCTTTTCGGAAATTTTGTTGCAAAGTGTATTGTGGGAATGGGAATTCCACGCAGCCGCAATTTCACGGTCTCTTTGTGAGTGCTGAACCCAAATGACACCTTTACCTCTGACTAGACTCATTCTTTAAAACAACCCTGGTGGACTGCATACTGTTACGTTGAAACAGTCTGGCTCGTTTTCTTGCTGAATCTGGGAGAAACTGCTTTCGCTTGGTCGCCATCTTTTCTGCTGTTGTGTGGGATTCTCATTCCCACAATGGATGGACAGGCATAGGTTCCTGTTATTAAAACAAGCAGACTGTTTTTAGGATGGAGTCATCATCGAAGTTGTTCACCATGAAGGAAGAGATTCATGTGCATAAGAATCCACGCTTTTATCACCACTCGGCTGGACTACTGCAACGCTTTGTACTTGGGGATTTGTGAGTCCTCCATCACTTCACTCCAACGAGTGCAAAATGCCGCTGCGTGTCTTTTAACTGGCACTAACAAATAGCACATTTCTCCGGTTTTAGCATCTCTTCATTGGCTGCCCGTCCATTTTAGAATCCAGTTTAAAATACTTTAGTTTTTAAATCCCTCCATAGTCTTGCACCACCATATCTGTCGGAGCTTCTTCACCCGTACAAACCCAATCGCACACTCAGATCAGTTTATCACCGGCTCTTGATGGTACCCAGAACAGTTTTTAAGCTCCGAGGAGATGGGGCTGTTGCTGCTGTCGGCTCTAGACTGTGGACCAACCTGCCTCTGCACATCAGACAGGCCTCCTCCTGGACTGTTTCTAAATCTCTTCTTAAAACCTACCTGTTTTCCCTGGCCTTTTAACACTTTTGTAACGTTGACATTCTGTTCTTGTTTTATATTTTAATGTGTTTTATCGATTTCATTTTATTGGATTATATGGTTTTATTGTTTCTTAATGGTTTCATTAATTTTTTTTTTTTTCCTGTGCTTTCAGTCTTCTGTACAGCACTTTGGTCCACTGTGGTTGTTTTAAAGTGCGTTATAAATAAAGTGGATTGGATTGGATAAGAACGACTAACAGATTAGTGAAAATTAGGATATCACTGGGGTTTTACAGATTTGAAAAACATTTGTGATGAAAGTCATACGCTGCTTTAAGTACACTTTTGGAAAGCATGTCATTATGGCTATTTTTCCATCTCAAATTAGAACCTAAAGACCAAAGTTACAAAACATGCAAACAGATTTTGTGGTCCAATCTTTTCCTAACACTGATTCTGACTGGAAACTGTTATCACTGATAGTACCATCATATACAGTTGGAGAATGATTTGGAATGTGGTTTACTTTTTTTTTTAATATGTCTGAATCAAAAATAGCTCACTGGTTTCAACTCTGATTTGAATTAGCTCTTAGAAGATATCCACTGAGAAGGTTTCTTCATGAACTGTGTGAAACACAAGCTGATGGAACATATGCACTACTGTTGAGAATATGTAGAGTAGACACAGGGGATAGCAGAGGTTTTTCTTCTTTATGTTGTTTGAATTGTATGAATGTTTGAATGTTTATCTATTGGGTTTTGCTGTGGTTACACAGTCACTGATCAATCACTGTAATTTTCTGTAAACAAGACAAATGTAACATTCCTTGTCACACTGAGCCTATGAAAAAAATAAAATACAGTAAACCGTCTTTGGAATCATACACATTCTCTCTAATATCATGTATATGGTTTATGGTTTACTTTACAGGGGACACAGGACAGCTGTGATTAGCTGCTGTACCTGCATCAGTGCGTTGTGATATTGCCATGTTAAGTGATATTTCACAGTTAACAAAAGAAAGGGCCAGCAATTGAGTTTGTTAGTTTACTTTGTGCACTTATACGAAGTTTATGTCTTAAATCTGTGGGGCCTGGGAGCTGGTCTTTATTTTTTGTCAGGTCACTGTTTCTAAGCTAATGGTAACATGGTAGGAGCTTATTTTTTCCATCAGTTTAGGCCCATGCTAACTGCATTTTTGCAGGAAAACCAATCCCAGTCATACCGTATACATAGAAATCAGTGTACAGATTGTTACCAAGTATGGAGACAACCGATTGATTGGTTCAGTAATGAAGTTAGCTCATGCTGAGCACAAAATATTCCTCAACAAAAAATTTCATGTAAGCACACACAAATCTTACATGTTAAATTGTTTAAGTAAGCCATTATCTTATACAATGAATATGGTGATACCTCCAGTTTTTCCATTTTTACCTCCAGTTTTTAGTTTTAGCAACAACCACCAGCATGACTAAAAAGTGAGTGTTGGAGTCTACAGGGATGTATTTGGTCTACAGTGTAGACCGTCATCTTAAAATGCCCATCATTACAGTACAACTATGTACAGATGTTCAGAGTCTGGTACCAAAAGGTTTTTTTGTCTCTTTCTAATATCTGTTCATGACAACTAAACAGGGAGTGAATTTCTGAATAAAATGTGATTGAAAATATTTTTTTTTTTACAGCAGTTCTACATTTCTGTTAGTTGAGTAGTCAGAGTAAAAAGACCATCAGAGGCATCTGTCATGAAGCAGCTACATTAGCTTTATGTTAGCATTAATTTGGTTCTGCATTCTGCCAGCTTGCCTGCTGATTAGGAATACAAGTGCTAAGTAGTGTGTTTACACATTATATTAAATTCACATTACAGTTATAAAACTACCTGCATGTATTAACATTTATTAAATAGCTGAAATTGCTTTGGTTTTAACACAGTGGTTGACCAGACCCCTGACCGCACTGACAAACACTTTCTTGTCAGTGTAATCAGAGTTTTCAGTAAATTATTTAGCATTAGCTTGGTTAGTTTCATCCCTTACTCCTCATCACCTTCACCACTTTTGTCCAAATATGGGCATTTCAAAAATCTGTCAATAGACACTCAAGGCATCAAAACAGTATTCCACAAACCTGTAGGAGACATCAGGTAGGAGTCATTGACTTTAATGTACTGCATCTGGTGGTTATACTGGCTGATTTTCACTTCACAGGTACAGTATAGAAGGGGTTAGCAGCCATAAACTGATCCCACTCTCATTGTATGAGTTGGTAGTAAGTGATGTCACTGAAACAAAATGTCCCTCTTTCTGCTCTGTGCTAAATTAAAAAAAAAAAAAAGTGAATGATTCAGCATTGACCAGTTCCTAATGTTGCACACTTGTTGTTTTGAACACTGTGTACCCAGTCACTCTTTCTGGGAAAAGGCTTTGTGAACAGGAAGTGATACTCTTTATATTTCTGGTTTTTCAATTTCATAGAAGAACTTTGACGTTTACAGGAAATGCCAGACACTGTGGTAAAACTATTAAAGACACATTACTGGAAATATTTTGACAATGGTGTTGGCACCAATCAAAACTATGAAAAGAAAATGTAATTGGTCAGTGCTTCAATCACTTCTTTGATTACCCATCAGTGAAGCCTGTCGGGAATTTGTCCTTGGAAATAAAATTTGGGTCCATGTACACTCACACTTATCATATGTATTATTTATTAGATGAATTTGTGACTATAATATAAAAAGGGTCCTGGCTACATCAAGCGACTGGGAGATGTGAGCCAACCTGAGGAAGCAGCTCAAATTCCCAGGGGAGATCGCCCACACTAGCCTTAGATCAGATGTTGTCCACTGGTCAAAAGGTACCAAACAGTTGGTGCTCATCAAGCTGACGGTACCCTGGCAAGACAAGATGGAGGTGGCTGGCCTACGAGTATAAGTTAAAGAAATATCAAGCCCTCATCCTTGAGAGCCAGCTGAACGGATGGAAGACCTGGAATCTGCTGGTGGAGGTCTGCTGCCAGGGCTTTGCTGGACTGTGGCTTTGGAGCACCCTGGGGCTGCTGGGCATCAAAGGGCTGGCGAGGAAGCAGCTGGTAGCCAACACCTCCCAAGAAGTGTGGGCAGCTTCGCAATGGATATGGACACAGGTGGTGAGGTGGCAGAGCCAACCGGTGAAAATGTAACATCTGCATTGATTTGGGTGGTGTTCAGCAGGGGTGGAGGCAGCCTGCCTGTGGTGGTGTGGGCCGAAATCAACAAAACACCAAGGAAGGGGAGTGCCCACCTGACGACCTGCTGATGCTACGCAACTCGTGTGGTAAGCGGCAGCCATGGCTCGGGGTAGAGCAGGTCATCCAATAACCGAAGGGTTGCTGGTTTGAATTACGCTTTGTCCTTGTCGTGCCGTTGTGTCTTTGGGCAAGACACTTGACCCACTTTGCCGTATGAATGTTTGGTGGTGGTTCAGAGGGGCTGTTTGGCACAAATTGTCAACCATGCCTCTGTCAGTCTACCCCAGGTGCAGCTGTGGCTACAAACATAGTTCACTTGTGGTGCCTTGAAAAGCACTATAGAAATCTAATCCATTACTATTAGAGAGAGAGCGATGCCACTGGCGCACAGATGGTGCAGGGGGCAAGTACCAGTAAGGGTGTTGCCAGTTGGGATAAATCCTTTATGGTATTTTGCATATGCATAATTATTACTCAGCAAAGGGTTAAAGGCTGATTAACTAATGTGATAAATACTGAAATGAAAGCCAGAAGTGGGTTCATTCCAACAATAATTTCATATCCGTGTAGGACAATGATTTTCATAACTTTTTAAACAGAGTTTAAATATCAACTAATGCAATCATAAACATTGTTTGAAAGTCATTACTGTAATATGTTTAGATTTTTTTAAAAGACAAAAAAATTAATTCATGTAAATGATGTCAGGTGATCTCTAACTTTAGTAATAAGCTAATCATTGAAAGTAGCCTAAACCTGAACTCAGTATGAGGTTGGTGGTGTCCTTACATAAATTGTTTCTTGAGGATGACTATTTCCCAGAACACATATGTTTAGCTTTGAGCTCTCTGTGAATAAAAATGGTTTTGTATATATTTATATGGCAATAGCTGATTTTCCATAACGAGAAAGGATGTCACAGGGACAATAATAATGGAATTTTGTAAATGAATTTATGAAGTATTTGAAAATGTGATACATTGGATTATAGGAATTGAGTCATTATTTACAGTATCAGAGCAATTTCTAGAGTTGGCTCATAACCACTTCTGTTTATTGTGAATATTTCATTAATGTATTCTATAAACTGACACTGTCACTAATCACTGGTGTAAAAATATCACAATCAGTTGGTCTGCAGTTTATATTAAATCCATTATGTCTATATTTAAAGGACTCTTGGTTTTATAAGAGCAGATGTAGATTTCAAAGGAAAGTTAGCACACCTTGTAAATGCCAATTTTACTTTTCTGACATGATGTTATTTCTGACACATGCCATTTGCATGTGTCTGCTTGTGTTTTGTTTCACAAGACAATAATTTGATCATTTACAGCATATTCAGCATCATGCTTTGGGTTTTATTGGATTGTAGATATAAACGTCACAATAAAGAAGAACATTAGACATCTTGCACCTTGTCTTCAGTGAGCTTCAAATAGAACTGCACTGCGAGAGCACTACCTTACTATATTACAAGATTCAAGACATTTATTTGTCATTTGTGCATATATACAAAAAACAGGAACTCTTATGTGGTCATTCAGAGAGTTGGATAAAAGACACAAGAACAAAGTAAAAGGTTCGATATCTGGGTTTTTCATGTGAAGATTGTGTTGGAGTCTGTGTTGGGCTGGAAGCTGGTCAATTTTGAATCCTAGCTCAGGGGTTGCCAACCCTGGTCCTGAAGAGCCACTGTCCTGCATGTTTTACATGTATCCCTCTTCCAACACACAAACACAACACACACCTGATTCAAATGATAAGCCTATTATCAAGTTCTGCAGAAGCCTGATAATGACTGTCAGGTGTGCTTGAAGAGGGAAACCTCTAAAACATGCAGGACAGTGGCTCTCCAGGACCATGGCTGGCCACCCCTGTCCTAGATGATTGAATTTCTAAGCTAATGATAGCATATGTTGTGTAACCTCTTGCAGCTGCAAAGGTACTGAACTGTCTAAATCAGGGGTGCCAAACTCTGGTCCTTCAGAGCTACTATCCTTCCTGTTTTAGATGTTTCCCTCTTCCAATGCACCTGATTCAAATGATAAGTCTATCATCAAGCTCTGCAGAAGCCTGATAATGATGTCAGGTGTTCTGGAAGAGGGAAACATCTAAAAACATGCAAGATAGTAGACCTCAAGGACCAGGGTTGGGGACCCCTGGTCTAAATCATCTGTCCAAATAGTGACATGCGTATTTTACAGCTATGTACTGGCTAAGATTAGGGATTAAAAATTGGAAATGTTTGATAGGACAAACATTCAATATATACAATATAAAACATGATATACACAAAAATAACATATCAAACAGGGTGGAGGATTAAGGATTTGCCAAGGGAAGGATGGACTCTGATTACTTCCTACAGTTTAGACCAGTGGTTCTCACCCCTGGTCCTCGAGGTAGCCTATCCTACATGTTTTAGATGTTTCTCTCTTCCAACACACCTGACGGTCATTCTCAGGCTTCTGCAGAGCTTGATGATAGGCTGATCATTTGAATCAGGTGAGTTGGGAGAGGGATATGTCTAAAACATGCAGGATAGGGTGCCTCGAGGATCAGGGTTGGGAACCACTGGTTTAGACAACTGTAGAAAAATAATATGATTTCCTGAAAATGTTCTCAATGGATATGTAGTCTTTTAGGGAGGAAAGAAAGTCCATAGACAACAAGGATGACATGGACTTCAAAGTCACAAAGTTAAGGAAATGACAATTAAAAAAAGCAATAAAAATCAAGCCTCGCTTGATTTATACAATTAAAAAAAGCAATAAAAATCAAGCCTCGCTTGATTTATACAATTAGAACTACTTCAGTCAAGTTAACAAAATAAAAAAAAAAATGTTAAAAAACTTGGGGTTTTGGTCATATCATGGACTGAAGACCTGATGGATTTGATGGATATGACATTAAAATGTGTGTACAAAAAATTAAATGTTTAACCCATAAAGACTCAAACAGCCACTGGCAACCAAAACCATTTACTGATTTAAGGGTTTAATAACATCTGAGCCACTAAACCTAACAATCCATGTAAATAATTGGTGTAAAATGCAATTTGTGGCCTTTTCATAGTCATCAGATATGACCCATTTGGGCGTTCAGATGCTCCGTAGTTACCGTGGAAACACTGTCATCTTCTACAATATTGATTCACCAGTAAATTGTGGAGTTGGCTCAACAGTGGATGGAAACATTTGGTTTATGTTCAATTAATGATATATTTTACTGAAAAAGTTACTTTTTCTTCTGTGTTCTCTGATTTTGATCCAATAACCCATAACTTTAAACTGAGTTTTTATGAACATCTAAATTATCAGTAAATAAAATACAAGAAAATACCTGATTATCACTGAAAAAACGCGAAATGCGGAGGATAATATAACAACAAATGATGATAAATCCCTTAAAAAAAAGTTAAATATAGAGAAAGATTTATTTGGAAAGTGCCACAAAAGTAGGTTTGGGTCTTTGTGGGTTAAATGACAAAAAATTACTACATGGATCATTAAAACCAGTTATAGAACAAACAAACAAACAAAAATGAACTGAACAAAATCCAATTAGATGAGTTAGTTTCCACCCAACACAGACATTATAAATACCCTTAGGCAGCCTCTGTCTCCCACTAGCGGCCGGACAGTGGCTCTGTTTCAGTGGGAATCCGAACACTCGCAGCCCAACACTATCATGTCGGATAGTCGCACTTCTTCTACCGAAAGGCTGAGGAATTGTAATTCTTTGTTGTATTAAAAAGCTTCAAACTAAATAACAAAGCAGGAAGCGGTAAAACTTTAAAGACCTGATAACAAAAGACGACAATACACAACGAACCGCAGAAGTCCAGACTCAGTGGAGCCACGAACTTATGAGACGTTCCAGAGCCGCAGCACGACTGCCGTAAGTACCCCAACTTCAACCATCAACACCAGAGAAAAGCACGGCAACGGCGTCATTTGGGACAAGGGCAGGTCTTGCGATTGTTTTTCATGTTTTATGACAGCGTTAATATAAATCTGTTAAAATGGAGAAAAGGTGGGAAGTGGAGGCATTCACTGACCGAGACTGCGCAAGGAAAGCAAACTAATGCACCGGAGAATGCTGTGAATTTCGTCAATGTAAATTATTTTTGACGCGCACATTTAACACTAATGAAGGTATATGTTCCACTTGAATAGTTTTTCAGGACAATTCTTTCACAACTGTAACACCAACACCAGGCTCTATTTTCTCAGTCGAGCGGATTAATACGCACTCCACCTCTTCAGCCTACTTGTCTCCAGGACCTGGAGAACACGGCATGGGGAGACGGAGGGCAGTTATGTCGTAAAGCTGGAGAAAATCCTTAAGACCGCACAATCTACGCCTGTAACGTTCACGAGAGAAACAATTATCGCGGTTTGTGTCCGCTGTTTGTAAAGGTATGTAACTTTGTTATTGATTTAGTGGCCTGAAAGAAAGATGATAAAGGAGTCAGACTACTGTTAGCTACATCCGCGGGGTACGCTGGGCAGAGGCTCGCCACTTTCCCTCGGAGGGCAGGGCTAACTGCTAGCTAGCATAAGTTAGCTATAGTTGTGAGAAGTTCAAAAAGTCTCTGGAATGGTGGAAGAAGAGGAAGGTGAAGTACAAGGCTATTCGTCAAGAAGTGGAAATCTCAATCACAAAGTTTACTATATTCTAAAAGTACAAATACCCCAAATTCTAATTCCTGAGCTGTATTTTTGCTCATTGATGCTATTCGCTGGGAATTTTAGCAAAGACGGCTTGTTCTATTAGTTAACCTAGCTATGCTAGTTAGCAAATTCCCGAGGAAACTTGCATTAGCTTGCTACATACCAAGGTTGGCTAATGTTTCCGAAATTATGTTTTGTGTTATGCTTATGCTCAGGTTCGTGGTGCATTTAACCAGAACAGCGGCACGAAAAAGTTATTTTTGCAACAGTTAAAGGATTTGTGTAAGTTTGTATATGTTTTTCGTAGTCCCTTTCAATCCTCTGGGTGGGGGGGTGCTTACTTGTCGCCGAACTGTTCTTCCATATTGTCTGTTCCTTATATTTCACGCCAGTTAAGAATTTTCAGATTAAAACACAGTAACTTTTTTTTTTTTTTTTACAGTTTACAGCCTTTTTGTTTTTCTCCGAACATGTTAAACCAGTTGAGGTGCACCAGCTGTGCAATAGGTAAATCTAGGAAAGGACTACAGGTTTCAACAACTTGTTTAAGAAGATTTGTACAGTTTGCCCCTTCTTATTTTCTTGTTTTTCGATGTTTCGGGTTTTGGAAAGTACTTCAAAGACATGTTAATCTTCAGTTTAGAGTGATACGTGACATGTTATCATGTGTTGAAAGATGAAAGTATGCTGTGACCTTAAGTTTTGTTGAAATGAACAAAACGGCAATGATCTGATGTTAGTCCAAAACCTACGAATAGCATTACTGTCAAATTTCGAGAGATGACCTATAACATCATTGTGTATGCTGCGAAGTAGTATTTGTGCACTGTGCGTATTTGGGTGTTGTCCTCAATTCTTATAGTTTTGTAAATTTTTAACAAAGCCCAAATCACCTTAAATTACAGATGCATTTAATTTGTATTCTGATCAGTAAATGAGACGCGTGGTCTCTCCATGCACACTAAAAGTATAGCTGTAACATGTAAATTGGTGTGAGATTAATTATTACGATTCCCACCATGTGAATACACAAAGATCAGTGTGAACTCTTATCACTCCGTTTAGTTAGGATTAGTCATTCAGATGTTTTTTTATATTTATCCATTCAAGTGAATGACTGTATAGCTATGTTACGTTCATCAAACAATACGTTTTTGCATGTCTCAGCCAGTTGGACATGTCTCTGTGTTGAAATCTGTTCCTGTCATAGCTCACCCTGTACAGTGAAGTGATGAATCACTGTTTATCTAGTCTAAAAGAAGTCCAGCTACATCTGACACCTCTCTCTAACTGCTCAGGTTTTATGGAGAAATACAGAGAACATTTCTTGGCTCATCATGTTTTTGTGTTTTACTTCCATGTCCTACTTTTGGGAGGTTTCCCTCTGCTTTCATGTGCATGCAGAACAATGAGCTGCAGAAGTGGGTGCAGTGCTGTTGGACAGCTGTGTGCTGGAAGGGAGAGATCAGGGCAGAGATGGGATGAGGGAGGAAGCGGCTCTTTGTGGTCACATCCTCTTCTGTGAGGGCTGGTTTCACAGGCCCCCCAAACAGCTGCTGCAACCCACAAGTGTCTGATTGTGTATGCTCTTGGGCTGCATGATAGTGTAGAGGCAACATAGTCATTTTTTGAAGAGCTGCAACATTAGTGTCATTGTTGTTTTCTTATTTAGATGTAAGAAATGGTGTAAAATGTTGAGCCATGTTTTTCCTGAAAACCTAAAATGACACATTTTATGTAACATCTATATGATAGTTGAATCATCAGTTTTCAGTGAGACTGAGACTTTTTATGGACGTATGAATTTTATTAATCAGATCCTTTTTGGAAAGTGTTGGCATAAGTTTTCAGTAATGATGGTGATTGGATAATTGGGTTTCTACACTGGAAATACTGAATGTGAAGGAGAATGATAGCCTAAAAGATAAAAATGACTCCCATCTTGCCTTTTTTTTACACTTGTGATATTCAGTTCCAAATTTGATAATAAATTTGTGGTGGAGGATTAAGGTGATGATTTTTGTGGGTATTAGTACTTTGGCTTTAACAGTTCAACTGTTATCCACTCTAATTGTTTTAAGATCACAGCTGTTTCCTGCTCCAATCTAGTATGTCAATCTTTTAAGATCCACTACTATTGGGCCTCTAAGGTTGAATTATTTCCTCGCCTGACTAATTAACATTTTTATCAGTCACCTGAGTCTAGGCAAACAAATGTTGATTGAAAAAGATTACCCAGTGTTAAGGATGATTTCGAACGGAATTCCAATTTTCTCAGCAAAATCAACAAGCCACATGTAAAAATCAGTGATTGGTGCTAAAATAATAGAATAATGCACCTCTTTTTACTGGAAATCACTGGACAAACATATTATAAATCTCTATTGAGTTATAACTTTAGAATAGTGATGTAACAATGTGAAAATTTCATATCACTGTTATTGTGACTACAATTATCACGGTTATCATTTTTATGGTATTGTTGAAAGGTGCTCAAAATGTTCGAAAAGTACTTATACACGCATTGAAATTTAACAAAGTTTTATTTTGCAAAAACAAAATAACATGCACAATGTACTTTGTGTTGGCAGAAACATTAAAATATTTGCATGTAAACATACAAATGTGGGTCACAGATGGCACCTTTTTGGCAGTAAGGGATATCTGCACTTTCTGCAAATTGTAGATAAGAACAAAGAATACTTTACATTCAGTGTTCATGACTGGATCTAGTCTTCCAGATTTAAGAACTGGACAAGAAAGGACATTTTCACTGTTTCATGGACCTTATCTAAAAATCAAATATGCAAATAAAAGCAGCGCTACCAGGGCTCAAGATTGCAACCAAAATAGTCGCATATGCGCCTGGAATTTTGGACGTGCAACCAGATTTGAAATCACGGTCGCACCGGTGTACCTATAAATCAAGCAATCAAATAACCTCCTCTGGCAGCTGACACAAACGGTAACCTAATACTTGATTTGCCTGCTTACGCAGTACCTGGAAGTTGCACTGCGCTGGCTTGGCAGGTCACTGTAATCGTGGCGCAGTGTGTCCTGGGAGTCAGGTGATCAGGATTCTCAAATCACGAAATGAAGCGGACAATGGCAGACTCTTTTTCCAAAGGCTTCTCTTTTGAGTCAGGGAGTGTGTATGGAGCTGGTGACGTGTGCGAAGCCGGGAGCGTGTACGGCAAGATTATGCTTCCTCTTTTAAATATATTCATATATACCTTAATCCCAGGTTGTTAACGCTGTTAAATGTTGATCATATGTGCAGTTACTCACCAAGAAAAGTAAGAAATACCCATTTCTGCTAAACTGCCCCTCTTCAGATCCATTTATTTTGAGTTTCTCTGCAGAATTTTAGTTCAACTCCATAATTGTTATTGAACTGTGTCTTATGTTCCAAGAAGTCCATCATTAAAGGTACACTGTGTAGAATTGTGTTCTTTCCAATAATCAATCGAATTATTGATTAAAATGGTGTCCGATACGTCAAAAGATCAATTTGTTCAATTACATTCAACCTAGAAAAACCCGTTTAAATATATATAGCGCGGGTCCAACCCGCTGGGCGCCGCCATGATCTCCGCCATTTTTTTCCGTACATGAGCTGACAGAGGACAAAACTGGAAGTATCCGCCTGTAGAACGGGATGGACTTCTGCACTGGTTGTACTGGTAGCTGGAGGTAGAAAAGGGGGGTGCTGTAGCCCCTGAGTAACATTTAAAGGAGAAGAAGAAACCCAAGTACTGAAGAGTGAAATCTAGTACGCTAAGTGAAAATGGTGTCAGATAGTGGATCACATACGGGCTCAAGTCATGAAGAAAAGAAAACATGATGAAACTATTAAACTTCATGATCGACGGCGATAGAAAACTGGGGTGAATACCGGTGTTCGTTCCAGATGGAAGAAGGTGGAGGACAGAAGGCTGATGGTCTTTTTTCACCTGGACAGGTAAGTCCACACTGGATTTAATTCATATTGTGACGCTATTATTTATTTTTCCAAATCTTTCCGTCTGAATATCAGGGCGACACTGTGGAAAAGTACTCAGGACTGAGTTGTTTTGCTCCTGTCAGTGTTAATGCCTGGTCTGATAATGGAAGACTGGCTGCTGTTGATGGACTCGTGTTTTCATGTTCTACACCAGTTTTCTCATCTATGTGCTTTATTCCACCTGTTCACTTGTTTTCTATAACATACAGTTTGACTGAAGATTTTCAGTCACTTGTGTCTTAAAATGTTGAATCTTCAGCCCATGGGAGCGTAGGTGGAATGTTTATAATGAAACACAGTTTTTACCAGACCTGTTACCTGTTTCTGTATATTTACCTTCTGTAGGTCATACATTGGCCCAAAGTTTGTAACGTTTGTAACCAGTCAGTACGTTTACATGCACATCTAAATCGAGCTATTGGTAATAACTGAGCCAAGGACTTAACTGGAGTTTCTGAGAAATCCGAGTATACATGCACTGCGAGAAAATTGAATTATTGACGTTCGACTCCGAGACATTAGGTGGCGCTACACGCCCTTTAGCGTTGGCATTCTTCCGGTTGGCGTCATGGACGATGAACAATTGGTAAAGAAATACGGCAGATTTGAAGCAGAGGCAGTAGGACAACAACACTGAGAGAATATGGACGACAACGATGCAGCAGCTCAGTCCATTTGGTCCAAACTGTTCACCCTGATCGGGTTACACGTAAACTGCACACAGTCGTGTGACGGTGATATTAGCAGAAGGCTAATACCTTCTGCTACTGTGTTTTCATGTCATGACTCTCATAATTTCTGGAAGGGGGCGTGTCCAGGCCAGTCAATACTCCGGCTAAGCGTGGGTTGCGGACATGCCGGCATAGCTCGACTAAGATTTGCATTATCTGGATCGAATAGTCCGATTTCTCAAACTCCAGTTTGGTTCGATTCCAGTCCAACTAAGGTGTTTGCATGGCTTTGAAAACTTCGATATTAGCCGGACTAAAGCAATAAGTCGATTTTCTTTAAGTGCATGTAAACGCACTGAGTGATACCACAGTTAGCCCTGTGTTCTAATTAGCCCGGTGTTTCCTTTTGCTCCTTAAACATACCACCATCTGTTTTGTGGTCTTGTTTTCTGACTGTTGTCATACTGTACATTCAGCCTAGTTCTGAGAAGACACCTGTAAGGCTGAACACATCTACTGCTATGAAGACCAGAGGATGAAGAAACTGTTCCAGCACTGGTGCTTCTAGTGGAACACACAGGGAAGTTTATGCACAGAAACGGGGATTAACTGTCTGGTTACTTGGTCACTGTAATTTATTATTGTTTTGTTTACTGCTTGCATACATTTAACATTTTCCCTGTCACTCTGTTTAATTTCAGGAGTATCTTCAGATAACTGTTGAACACCCACACATGGAATATCTTCCTGAGATCAAGACAGTTTTTGCATATGTGTATATTTGTACTTTGCCTTTTAAAGGAACTGCCCTCCAGACTGATGATCTGAAGGAATCAACCATCTGACTGTCTCCTGTTAATTTTTATTTTTGTACATATATGCACTTGTAAAAATAAATATTTACTTACTGTGACCTTTTACTGATTTTGACATTAATGTTGTGGCTCATTCTTCCTTTTTAGAAATGTTATACATTGTTAAACGGTATAACAAATGAATCAACTATTAAAACACTAGCACACAACAGTTTTAATAGATTTATCCCAAAATATACAAACATTTGAAAACTTTCTAAAAGAAATCTTACAATATATCTACAATTTAAGGAACTATATATAAAACTGTCCACACTTTCTACTCCGGGTTTATAACTTGTGTACTATCCAGGGGGGTCAGGACATTTGTTTCTGGTGTTTTTGCCTGACCATGTGACCCATGTTTGTGGAATATAAAAGGTCTGTAGACATCAGATCTGTGTTCCCTGTTATCTCCGGGTTGCATGGTTTGGCCCAGTACAGTGACATCCTCCCTGTGTCCATGGAGATGAAAGGTAGCGTTCATCTAGGTAGAGGGAGAAATGAGGTAAGGCGGTAATAGGATGGTTCTTGGCTGCAGTCGTCTTTCCACCATGGAGATTGACAGTTCCAGGAGCTCCTCAATCTTCCTTAACACTGAAAATATAGAAAGTGGATAGACAAATACAAGTCTAAAGTGAAAGATATTAGTTTTTACCATGGCAGAAGACTGTCGGTATTAGAAAATGATTGACAATTGTGCAAAGACAGTATTAACTAAAACTGCCCTCCAGTAAGAGTAGATTAAAACTACTGAGTCATTATATACACAGATAATTGTATTTCTTTTCTATCTAGATAATTATCTTTAGTGTAAATAATGACTCAAGTAATACTTTTATTGAGATCAACTTCAGATATAGGCTACAGGAATTAAGCAGCATCACAGATCATGTAGGCTAACAATTTTATTTAGGCATACACAACATAAATTAGTCTGATAAAACAGTGACTGTTGTAGTCCATAAACCTACTTTGCACAGCCTATAGCCTGTACCAATGGAAAAAAACAAATAGTATGTTATTCTACCATCCTCCACTCTGACACTGAATTCTTCGTTAGTCCTCATTCTGTCCTCCTCTGCTGTGGGTCACTTTGAACAACTGGACATAAGAATAAACACTGAACCCTAAAAGGACGTAGCTTTAGATGTTATTTCTACCGGTTTAATGACAGCAGAACAAACGACTAGAATCATCTAAACACAGACCTGTAAAACTAACATAACCAAGACATCCGAGTGACAAATGATACCTAAAATCTCTTCACGTTCATTTCATGAATGGTTTTTATTTTTCTACACTTACCTCGTCGCTCTATGGGAATGATGACAGTGGAGTTGAGGTGTTCAGGTTGTGGAAAATGGTGAAACGTACAGCCAAGGCGTTTTGTCCCAAAGTGGCTGCCGTTAGGTAAGCAGAACAGAGGAACAGAGAAATCTTGCTGTCTATGCATTGATTAAAGTGTTTACTGCCACCTAGAGTATGAGAATTACACACTGTACCTTTAAGGAATATGACATGCTTTTTTTCATGGAGTGTATAAAGAATATTTAGCTTTTATTCTTATAGACACTATTGAAAGAGAAATTCAGGTTCTCAGGAAAATCATTGCTTATCAATTAATCATTAATCAATTGATGAAGTCAACCAACTAATGATTAATGAATTAATCAATAATTTTCATCCCTAATAAGAGTATTACTTGATATGGCCAAGAGTTTGGGTTAGGGTTCGGGGGTTAGGGTCAACTAACCTCGAAGCTTCGAAGAGCTGTCTTTGCAGGTGCCTTCCGCCATGTTTTCGGAGGCCAAACACTGCTAACTGCTCATGTGTGCCTGCAGTGCTGCTGCTTCTCCAGGAAATGAGCAGTATCACTGAGTTTTTCAAAGTGCGGTTGTTAAACACATTTTAATGATAACTAGACTTTCATACATTTCCTGAAGAAAATGTAACCCGTGTGCTTGCCTCTTGCTGGATTGGTGGAATTGTGGCTAGGTGTAACTTAAAAGCAAGAAATAGTTCCCATTCACTTCATATGTTGAATCTGTGCGTCAGTGTTTGTTGACTGACGTCACTACAGGCTTTCTGTAGAACTGTATTCAGATGAGAAGCCTCCCACAGTCTGAGTCAGTCCTGTTTAAATAGGCTCCTTTAATTGAATAGCTCCATGTGTTTGTGTATGTGAGCTCATTCATTTCATATAGAGAATTTATCTGAAGGTTTACAGCTTTATTATATATATTATATTTTTATTGTATTCATTATTTTTCCATTTAATTTAGTTTAGCTGTATTTTTTAAATCTTTTTATTTTTGTTGTGGAGCCTTATCTGCAGCTGTGCCACACAGACCATATTTGCTATCAGTGTGGCGACGAGTACTGCAGCCACTGAATACACAGACGCAACCATGCTCATGTATGATTCTGAAACACTGTGAAACTGCTCCCAAACAGCTGCTAATTATGAGAAAACTGTAAATGATAGGTGAAAACTAACATGATTTTGAGTGGCAGGAGGACTTGGGGTACACACACATGTAGTTTCCTTTTTTTTTTGCCTGTACTGTTAGAAATGACTGATTTATAGCAGTGTAAAAACAGCCAACTCACCAGGAGCAAGAAGATCAGTTTGGTACAAATTTGTATTAATTTGAATAGGAGCTGTGGAGGGTTTTGCCCCGAAACTACTGCCTGCCATTTCACTTTAAAAAGAGTTAGGTCTGCAAACTTGGGTTCATATGAATCCTAGGAACCGTGGCTACATTTTGGGAAAAGATCATTCATCTCCCATGTATTGTTTGGTTTACCGGTAAATTTTTGCTGCTCTTCCACTCTAGATGACATCACGCACTCTAAAAAGTGAGATTTTGGCTCAACCCAGGAGTTTTAAGACTCTCCTATCAAAAACTGCAAACCCCATCTTCATATTAAAGACATCTTTGGAGAGATGTCATGAATGCCTGTGCTTTAAAGTTTAAATGAAGTCTCTAGGTAAAAGTATGGTGTAACGGTAGCAGTCAGAAAAATGTCAAATTTTTATTTACTCCCATTGAAAATGAATAGGGTTTTTGTGCAAAAATTGCAAGTAATATTGTTGCGACGTGAACCACATAGATGATCTTTGGGTCAAGCTTAACATTTTTTATATTGACCATATAATTTTAGGATGAATAGTTTGGGAATGGTATTGACTTGAAAACAGCCCAATTCATTTCGGATGGACATTTTTGACAGTTTTTTTTTTGTCATTTTAACAAAATCTGTATATTGAAATGTCAATTAAAAACAATAACACATCTTTCGAGACCAGGCTGCACATTTTTACAATTATGTTTTGGTCTATTTCCAACAGTGTGGGCAGCATTTTTGTTCAAAGTGTTTTGTGTATGTAGTAGTAATAATAATGATAATAATAATGATAATAACAATAATTAATTATAACTAATAATAAAAATGATAATTATAATATTAATAAAAATGATGATAATTAAAAAAAAAAATCTTGAACAGTAGTTCCCAGTGCCCTGCATACATGCAAGCAAACGGGGAAGTAGAATTTGAAACGCTAATACTAACCATCGGGAGTTTTACCGCAATTTGTCATTATACCAGTAATCATTATATCCCTACTTTACAATTTACTAATTTTTCACATTCATTAAAAAGCAAAAACTGAATTAATTCAATATATTACACGGCCCAAATCAATTACTTTCTTGATCTTGTGGATCAGTCTCTCCAAAGCTCACACTGAAACATCTTAAACAATGTTCAGATTTCTGTCAGAACAAAAGAATTGGGAAAAATATTCCAATTTTGAAGAAATCAGAGAATTTAAACTTTTTAAAATTTTAATTGACTTAAACTGATGAATTGATCATCTGAATTATTGGTATTGAATCTGAATTGACAGCTAATCGATGTAACTTTTGTTTTTTGTGGTTCAGAAAGTAATGGATGTCTGTATCTCTTTGCAGAATGGTGAAAGACTAAAACCCTGTGTGTGCGTTGGTTGAAGAGGAGCAAGCAGCAGCTGAGGAGAATCCTTCTCTTCCTTTTTCTTAGTCTGTCATCTTGCACCAGTGTGACCCACTGCAGTGTGCTGAAGTCCCACCTTTAGTTCTGTGCACACTACACCCCCTCTCCATCAGAAGTGGTGACCCAGCTCCGGACAGCTTGCTGCAGGGCTCTTCCTGAGCAGCAGCAGCTGCGTCCTGCTTGCTGACTCCCCTCCCTCCCCCGCTTCCTGTCCTTGGTCAGACAAGGCTAAAGCCTCCTCTACCCTACCCCACCCGTCATCTCTGTCGGCCTCTCAGTCTCTCAAACACTTCTCCTGTTGACCACACCTTCAGAGCACCAGCTTAGGCTGCTAACTGTAGTTGGAGATAATTAAGGACTTGTGGTTGCCTTAGTCAGATTAGTTTTGCCTCCTTGGACTGTCCAGACCTTGTACCAGATTCAACATGACTTCCATGTCCAGTCTCTTTTCCTTCACGAGCCCAGCAGTGAAGAGGCTGCTCGGCTGGAAGCAGGGAGATGAGGAAGAAAAATGGGCTGAAAAGGCAGTGGATGCACTAGTGAAGAAGCTGAAAAAGAAGAAGGGTGCCATGGAGGACCTGGAGAAAGCTCTTAGCTGCCCCGGACAGCCCAGCAAGTGCGTTACCATTCCAAGATCTCTGGATGGCCGGTTACAGGTGTCCCACAGGAAAGGCCTGCCCCACGTCATCTACTGCAGAGTGTGGCGTTGGCCTGACCTCCAGTCCCATCATGAGCTAAAGCCCCTGGATGTGTGCGAGTATCCATTTGGCTCCAAGCAGAAGGAGGTCTGCATCAACCCATATCACTACAAGAGAGTGGAGAGTCCTGGTATGTATGGTGTACAAACACTTATTCCAACAAATACATACTCACATACTGTTATTGTCTAAATTAGTTGTTTACATATTATCAGATGAGTCAAAGATAATGTTGTCAAATGTCTTTTTTGATCCACCAACCAAAGCTTTTAATTATCTGTCATGGAGGAGAGAAGCAACAAATCATAAAAATGTAAGATCTAAGAAGCTGAAAGCATTGCTCTTCTTAAAATTACTCAATCTGATATAACTGAACAAAATAGGAAAATTAACTTAATAGAAGTACTAGTGGTGGTGGGTAGTAATGGCCAAACAAAAAGGAAAAACATTGATCAATTAATCAGCTGGGATCTTTCCAGTAGCCAATATTGTTATTGTATTGGTCTTTTAAATTTACTTGATGGTTTATTCAGTAATTACTGTAGTTTTAATTTGGCTGCATATTCTTTTTTTTTTTTTTTTTTAATTTGGAATGTGGATGAGGAAGTCATCATGTGTTACTTTAATGCATTGTTTTTAGGGCTGGGATAAACAATTATTTTTTAAATGATTAATCTAGCAATTATTTTTTCAATGTATTTATTAATGTAACGATTCATTTTTTTCAGTCCAATTCGATTATCTGCTGCTTCCAGTTGATCCAGATCAGATCTAAGCGTTGAGTGTCATGGCCATGGTTTCACCGCCACAGCCCAGCTTGTCAGATGAACCTGACCCCAATGAACCAGAGCTGTGGCTGTGAAACCACGCTACGTGACCCGCCATGACGCTCACCACTCGGCCCACTTTGATTCTCTACGGCTAATTTTCTATGAGGCTCCCTCCTTTGATCGGTGTCTTTGTCTCTTTTTCACTGATCCAACCCTGTTTTTCTCAGAACTGCACTGACACATACTCTGTTGGAGCGTGAGCTGCCTCAACTTTACCGGTTTCATCGGTTTCACCATCTTCTCTGTCATTCTATCACTTCCTGCTGCGCCGCCACCTACTGATCCTGTTGTTTATTCGTTATAACGTATGTTATATATCATTTACTATTATTTCTCTGTATATTTTTAGTCAGTACACTAAGTTCTATGATTACAAGCCTGATTTTCACTGAAAAGCTCCACCAGATTGCCCCCGAGCCCCTCCCATTAAAAACATAATTGACGTCTATAGAGGTCATTGGCAGCCAGTGAGTTAAAGTATTCCCATACCTTCAATGAACAAGTGCATGCATTGCACTTTTGAAACTCTGAGGCTGAGGAGCCACTCGAATTGCCAGATATTCTCTGGTGCTGCCATCTTTGTCTTAGTCTGACGACACATCGCCACGCATATTTTGTGTCAATGTATTTTTTGCATTGATGTCATCGTCCCAGCCCTAATTGTTTTCCTTTGATGCCACCTTTCCACATTTGCTTCATAATTCTCAAGTGTAGATACTAAAAAAAGAGACAGAATTGTTCCTTTTTATAAAACATTTCAGACTAAAACAAATGTTTTTAAAACGAAAGTTCAAATGCTTGGTCAACAACGCTATTGTGCACATCCCTTTGCTCCACCTCTGAGTAGAATGTGGAGCTGGTAAACAAATCTCCAAAGGTCAGGAGGCTGTCATCACACGGCCCTATCTTGCCCACCCCCTCCATTTCACAGAAAATCAATATCACTAGCTCTTTTGGAGTCTTATTAGATTATGTGCCTGAGGCACTCCAGATGGGGTGTGGCATCAGCCAGTGCCTTACTAAATGCATAAACCACTCAGACTAAACTCCCAGCACTCTCACTCTCTCACTCTCTCTCACCCTCTCACTGTCTCTCACACTCTCACTCACTCATAAACATCATATCCACTCACTGATGACCCTGAGGGGGTGACGCTCTCAAACCAGGCTGGCTTACTTGTATGTATTGACTGGTTCAAGGAGAAGTATCACGTTCATTACTCAGACCAAACGTCATTTTGTTGGAGCCAGAACTCACCTAGTAGTTTTGGAAGGACATCCTTGGAGCCATGCCACAATCGACAAATGAAAAGCAAGGCTGCGTGACCACACTTTTTAAAAAAATTTAAAAAAAAAGGAATGACTTGACTTATTACCAAGGCCTAATTTTTTTTTCACTAGTAATTCAGGACCTTTTTTTTACAGATCAGAAATGTTAAATACCGATTGGCGTTGGTACTAGTTTCTGAACAATATTTTTTTCAGTCCCAATTGTCCATTTTCACAAAAACAAAATTACTTTTTATGGTACAATCTTTGCAAGGAGCTGAAAACAGAGCAAGTTCATAACAGAAACCATACCTATTTAATGAGTTTTTGCTAAGTTGGTTAAAAAAAAAAAAAATTGTCTAAAAATGTGCATACTGTATGCACTGACACATGAGATTAATGAAATTTTTTTCTTAAGTATTGAATTTTCTATTAAAGAATTAGACATTTTTCCCATACTTAAAACAACAATACAACAATAACAGTTGTTACTAGGGATGGTAAGATTATCCGATGCATATTGATACACCGACGCACAAGCAGAGTTCACCAGTAGAGAAGCTGAAAGTGAAGGAAAAGTTTGGAATGATATTGTGATGCACTGCTTATTGAATGTTTGTATCAATAAAATTTGATCCGTTCAATAGAATATATTTTTACTTGCATTTAAATGTTATTCATTGTTTGGGTAA